>JAQGCB010002679.1:0-11059 GCA_034698835.1 Protaphorura tricampata | reverse complement strand
CTTCCGATCGCTTAATGAAATTTCATCTATCAACACGCATGGAACGTGCATTACAATATGGGAGGCTCGGAATTGTCGCGGACGGTTTACGCATATGTTTCCAGGAACACTTGGACACGAGAATTTGGCATCACTAACAACAGGATCGAACGGTGAAGAGTTCAACTGGGATAACAATATACAATCAATTAGTACATGCTCTGTACCAGAATTAAATCATGACGTGGAAGGGCGTCCAACTGGATCTGCTACCGTCACAGTCTATGGCGACAAATTTCATTCTTGTTGTAATAATACTACGTCAAGCTCACCTTCTCCGCCGTGTAGTCTTTGCGAAACATTCTTAATAGGTAATTCCCAATGTCTGAATATGGGGACTCGAGCTGGCAAGATATCATCAATAAACACACATGACTCTTGTGTCACAATTTGGGAGTCTAGGGACTGCGTAGGCCGGTATACATTATTGTTTCCCGGTTCGCCGTCACACGATGACCTGAGCAAATTACACATTGACGCGCACAGGCTATGGGAGAATAATGTAGTATCAATTAGTGGTTGTCCGAACAGGAATGACTCGGTGAGTATCATGCTGTACGATCACAAGTTCCATTGTTGCAATCCCAAGTGTGGAATTTGTAGGAGATACCAGATCAATTACTCCGAATGCCGTAACTTGGACGGTATGGCTAATATGGTTTCATCGATCAACACCTATGGCTCGTGCATCACAGTATGGGAAAACCGGGATTGTCTTGGACGGTCAACACTGATGTTCCCAGGAACGAATGGGCATGAGAATTTGGCTTTATTAACAGGATCGACAGGTATCTGGTTCAATTGGGATAATAATATACAATCAATAAGCTCATGCTCTGTGTACAATGAGTCACGTGAGTCAAATTTGTCATCGTGTAAAAATGGATTTCTATGCAATAATGGGAAGTGCATAATACATCAACACAAATGTGATGGGGTTAATGATTGTAAGCTATGATTAAAATCCAAGAACATATTTAAAAAAAGGCCGAAATGTATAATTTCCTACCAATTTAGGTGGGGATAGTTCCGACGAGATAAATTGTTCTACAAGCACCAGCACGGAGTCTTGCGCATATGACCAGTTTCAATGCAGCAATGGGAAATGCATCACTATGAGATACAAATGTGACAGAGACAATGACTGTAAGCCATAATTTGATAGGTCATAACTAAGTCTTCATTTGCCAACGGAGGAAGAAGGTCCTCCTGTGATTTCTGACGTCCCAGATTGGATTCACGTTGTGAGTTGTAGTCTTTGTGCGTTCAATTGTTCGACCTTCCTGTGAAGCTTTAAAGAATAGAAGAGAAGGAATGAATTTAGTTCACCGTACTTGCATGGTATCACTACACAAGATCGTATGAACTTGAATCGTGCAGGCTATGGCTGACGATAGAGTTTCTATGTCTGGAATTGATGGGCTGATCAGGTGGGCGTCGACCTTTCTGACCTGATAAAGACTCCTTAGGGCAATGATTGGCTCAAGGATTCGGTCTTCAATACATTTGGCGTCAGCTAGATATACGCGGCTTCCAATTATTTACCTGAATTGACCTGTCTGAGATTACTTTTATCTCATAAATTTAGATTTAGATTTAGGAAATAAAATATGTGTTCGACTAAGGGTTGCACTTTTAAATATACAACTTGTAGCTGGCGAGAGAGAATAATTTCATTTCCAGAATTCCATTCCTCTCTAATTTTCAACCTCCTTAGTTCTCCTTGGGCTGTTCGCAGAGCAGTTGTAGAAAAAAGGTAGTCTTACATCTTGAGTACTATGGTAAGGTAGCTTGTTGAAAGCTTATCAACCTTCCTTCACTGACTCTCAAAAACATATATGCAAGCCGTAATTTAAATATAGTGAATATAATATAATATATATAATACATATAATTCATGGAATCGTCATAGATAAATATTAATGATTTAGTAATATCATTTCAGGCGGTGATGACTCGGATGAGAAACATTGCCCGACCACAACACACTTAGACCTGCCAGTGTCGTGCAAAAATAATGAATTTCAATGCAGCAATGGGAAATGCATACGACTTCGGTACTATTGTGATGGAGATAATGATTGTATGGTTTAGCTTATATTTTAACTAAGCATTACAAAATACCATTAGTCGTGTTTGATTTACTCCTATATCTATTAGGTGGGGATGGTTCGGACGAGATAAATTGTTCGACCGCTACAAATCCGTTGTCATGCCCGAGTGACCATTTTCAATGTAACAATGGAAGATGCATCCCACTGGGTTTCAAATGTGACGGAGACAACGACTGTAAGCTTTCATTAAGATGCCATTCTTAACACTGTCAGATATGTATGATTTCCTGATCCTAATCTAGGTAGAGATGGATCAGACGAGACGAATTGTACTTCTATGACAAACTCAACTGTACCAGAGGCATGCACTTCGTACCAGTTTCAATGTAACAATAGGAAATGCATCAGACGAAGATACACTTGTGATGGAGACAATGACTGTACGGTATGACATAAATGTATGTAGCATACCATTTCATAATATAATAAAATGTGATTTGTTTGTATCAACTTAGGCGGAGATGGGTCGGACGAAGCAGATTGTCCCAAACCGTGCGAATATTACCATTTTAATTGCAACAATAGGAAATGCATCAGCCTGAGACTCAAATGCGACGGAAATAATGACTGTATGGTTTAATATAAACGTAGTATACCATTGCATAATATAATCAAATACAATTTGTTTTTTAACAAACTAGGCGGAGATGGTTCAGACGAAGCAAATTGTCCTAGTGGGACGGAGCCATGCGAATATTACCAGTTTAAATGTAACAATAGGAATTGTATCAGACCGATATTCAAATGTGATGGAGATAATGATTGTATGATTTAATATAAATGTAGCAAAATATTTATAATCAAATGTGATATATTTTTATCAACTTAGGCGGAGATGGTTCGGACGAAGCAAATTGTCCTAACGGGACGGAGCCATGCAGTTATTACCAGTTTAGATGCAACAGTAGGATTTGCATCGACTCGAGACTCAAATGTGACGGAGACGACAACTGTATGATTTAATTTAAAAGTAGGAAACCATAATCATAATATTGTCGAATCCATGGTTTGCTGAAATCAATTTAGGCGGAGATGGTTCGGACGAATCAAATTGTTATACTACAACAAACACAACTACGCAAGAACCATGCACACATAATCAGTTTCATTGCAACAATGGTCAATGCATCCAAGGGAGTTACAAATGTGACACAAAAAATGACTGTAAGCTTTAATTTAAATGTAAGAAATCTTCTCATAAAATATTCAGATATGCTTGATATGTTAATTTGATTTTAGGCGGAGACGGCTCAGACGAGTTGAACTGCCCTAGCACAGCGCCACCGATTACGTTGCAACTGCAACCATGCAGAAATGACCAATTCACTTGTAAAAATGGAATGTGCGTTAAGAGATGTGCAAGATGTGATGGTTATAACGACTGTAAGGTTTTGTTAAATTCAGATAATTACTTACAGAGAGATAAAACTGAATTTTGAATATGGAAATACAACATACATTATTATGTCACTATATTTAGCTGAAAACATCATACAACGATTCTCTATTTTTACAGGCCTAGACGGGTCAGATGAACTGGACTGCGTGAACGCAACAACAACAATAACAACATCAGCACCACTCCCAACTCTAACATTCAATACAACAACATCGGCACCCACCCCAAATGTAACATTCAATACAACAACATGAAAGCTACGGTATGTTTTTTCTAAGTCTTTTAAAAATGTTTTTTATCTGTCCATGATATGTCCTTCTAAATTACTCATTCAATTCGCAAAGCGTGAAGTCAAGATTTGTTGACAGATATATCTCGTAGATGATTTTTTTCCCGTAAACATGTATGTTGCAAATATTAAAGAAAGCCCCCGTTGTTTTGAATTTAAAAGAATTAACTTTCCAACAATTGTTCAAAGATTACTCAATATAGAATTTAATATATTGCCATGCACCAATAATATATCCGTAGCACATCCAATTCGTGAACATGTTTTGGAAGACACGGAACCACGCACCACTTGGAAGATTGGGAATATTCCACTACAAAGTTCGTCAATAATGAAAGCCAACGAAATTTACATGTCTCAACACTTATACGGACTATTTTATTCATCACTTCCATTTCTCCCATTACTTTAGAATTTCATTACACCATACTTTTTGTCTGCCAAATTCTACGCCGGCCCCAAACCCAGTTACACTCGAAACTAGTTTTCAGTATGTGTTGAATTTATTTTATATCGCTTCTACCATATTCCTTGGCAACATATGCAGAGATGAACATTGTAAGTGTAAAGGAAATAACTGTATATCCGGAAATATTTACAATAATAATCATCCTCGCTGCGCTGTAAGTATGGTTCATGATTCTAGATACTAATATCTGATATTCTGTTATTCCTGTATTCTCTTAATTCTTAATTTATCAAATTTAAAATGTAATGAATTCTATTCTCAAAATATCAAATAAAAATATTATCGTCAATGAGGGAATTGTAATGAAATTCAATAAAAGATAGAAATAAATATTAGTTCTTTTTAATTCGGGCGATAAGGGCAGAAGACTGGAGGAACAAATTCTAGCTCAAAATAACATGAGTGATTATTTCTAGCATTTCATTTTTTAAATGGAATCTATGAGGACAGTCGGAGTTCTTTCCAGAAACCTTTGTATCAATTTCAGAAGAATTGACTGGGATACAGTGAAAATTGTTCGCCCTTACGTGTGGCGGCGGAAATGAGGACGAATGTTTGTTGTAATTTGTTGCTTAGTTACAAAATATTACCTAACTTTCGCCATTCCTCGCCATATCATATTTGTTTCATTACGACGTAATATATTTTAAACAGAATTCACCGGTCCGATGACCAAGGAATAAGAACACAAATATTGTTTTAGTCTCCTATTATTAGTGATGAAACACAACAAGTTTTGCCATTTTCTTCCATTACCCAGTATTATTTTATTCATCGCGGTGTTCTTCCCTTTACATTAGTTGAATCACGTATTATTTTTCTTTTTAAAGGTATAGGTGAAGTAATGGAAAGGAGGACTGAACAATACTCTTATATTACGGCATGATCTTAATGGAGTATTGCGAAATTTATCTTTCTAAACAAAATTCCACGGATTAGTTTGATTTTTGAAGCTTTGCCGAATAGAACGTTGTGTCTAGAGCTTTTGTTAAACATAACTCACCCAGCAAACTAGATCTAAAATGTTGACACAAAAATGGATGAAAATAGTGGGAGTTGTTTTCAAACTCATGGCACTCTTTGGTATTATCCCGGCCGACTACGACATGAAGGAGAGGAAATTCATTCCGACCAAATACATCATTTTTCGTGTATTCAATTTTGGGTGTTGCTTTGTTGTTCCACTCGCCATGACTTACACCGCCATTACGTTTGGACTCGATGTTTGGATGAATGGAATGCCTCTGGATCAATTGATCGTCAATTCATTCTTCATTTTAGGAGGTGGATTCAATGCAGGCGTGGGTGTCGGATTTTACCTTTATTTTGACGAATTTGGACCACTCATCACAAACTTATTCATATTAGACCAAGAGTGGCGAGGTATGACAATTTATTCTAACAAGTGTCAAACGGCGAAATAATTGTTCTCCTTTTAATATTGCAGATGAATTTCTGACAGCACAGGATATTGAGAGACACGGGAAAGAGAGATCAATTACGAGACAAGTGATAATCATCACGGAACCAATTCGTTACTTGAGCCCCATCTTCCTCAGTTTCCATATGCTAGAGGAAAGCGATGTGTTTCGGCGATACTATTTCATCCCTGTGTGTTTCCTGGTCGGTCTGGACCCCCACTCATTTCGTAACATCTTACCATTCATGCTTCAGTACTTCGCTCTTTCCGCTATTACCTACACGTATTTTTTCCTCACGGTTTTATGGTTAACCCTGTATTTAGAAATAAGCACTTTCTGGATAGAACAATTAATTACAAATCCAAAAATTTATTTGTCCAGATCAGCTATTCAAAATTTTGTACGGATATATCAAATAGAGGTCGTCATAAGTAAGTGTTTGAATAATTGCAAGCTAGCAAAACTGTTATTGCCTTCATGTTTTTGTACTGCCTTCATTCTACTCGTTATTTCTATTGTGTGCACAATCAAATTCTATGACTCGATGAGCCATGTCATTCTTATTTTTATTATAAGCGCGGCCGTCGTCCTTTCATACGTTGTCAAAATATGGTTTCAAGAAGTTGGGAGACTCAATTCTACCTCAAAGGAAGTTTTACGATTCTGGGAACAGAAACATTTTCATGACAAACGGTGTCGTCAATACCTTAAGTCCTTCCGTCCCTTAGATCTCAGAATTGGAGACTATTTTGAAGTCAACAGATCAACTCTTCTTCTCTTCTTTCAACAAGTCACAGAGATGACGATCGACATAATTTTGTCCTAGATACGAGCACTCAAAGTCTTATACATATATTTTCATCACATTATATAATATATTATTAGCTACATGCACTTTATCACTTAAATGTTGCTCACAAGTCACAGAGATGACGATTGACATAATTTTGTCGTAGATATGCAATCATACCACACAAATTAAACATATTTTACAGCACATTTAAGTAAGCACATGAACTTTATCACTAAAATTTTGACTTTCACAGTAATAATTAATGAGCATTGTAAATATAATAGTGCAAACACTTTCTGTTAGATGAGACATAATTGAGCAATAAATTCCCACAACTTGCACATTTCGACGAGAGCTGGTTTGACATCTCTAGTTCGTTTTTTTTAAATATGGCATTTCTTATCTGTATTTGATTAGCGAAGCAGAGTTCTAATTTGCGGTTCCGGACACATTATAAGTGGGTTATATTCATACTTTTCATATTTCGAGTTTCAGGGCTCCACCGATTTGAAATGGTGATAGGATACCGCAGATAGGGCACGCCGAAAGACCCCTTGTCAGAATTACCTGATTTTTGGATATGTTGTAGTCCTTGACCTCCTGAACTCTTGTGAAGGTCCCAACATGAAAGGTCAACTCAGGTGACCTACGGAGGACACCAAAGAATACACGTGTTTTTATCACAGGGAGGGAGATTAACCCCGGGCTCGATGTACCATTCAATGTCCCCCCTGTGATACGATCACGTGTATTCTTATGTTATATTCTAAATGGAAAAGCAAGGAACGTGTTGAAACCACAGTTTGATTATTAGATACCGGTATCTCGCTTATGGAGATATTTTAGTATATACTGCACACGGTATCAGTACGAGACGCGATCACATTCGTTACAATATTTACGAAAATCAGTATTAAACACTTGTGTGTGTGGTTTCGGTAGCCAAATTGGTCTGAGTTGACGCTATCTTCCGTGATAATGTCGTGGTTGCGAAACAAAAATTAGTCAATTCTTCTAGTGTTAGGTAAGGAAGGTGTTAGATAGAAGATTTTGGCGGCAGATATTTCCTTAAAAATAAAATTAACCCATTGGAAGGAAATCCAAAGCAAAATTCAGTTTCTAAACTTCTGTCGATAAAAACGTTAGCTTTTTGCGGAGAATAATTCACTCAAAAAATAATACCAAAATGTTGACACAAAAATGAGTGAAAGTCGTTGGGGTCCTTTTCCCAACTCGGTCACTGAGAGGACGATCGACATAATTTTGTCCTAGTTACATACTTACATACACACACGAGTATTAGCAAATCCGAAACGATTAGATTTTTGAGGACGGTTCCTTATACGGTGACGTCTACAATATATCCAACACTCAGCCATTTCTTGCGCGTGCGCTTTCTGCAGTATGCTTATTAAAGCACGATCGACTATATCGTCGTCGATGAGTAAATTGTGTTGATATCACGACAAAAAAATGAAATAGAAATCGCAAACTCTAACTCAAAACAATCAGAGTGATTATTTCATAACAATTAGTTTTATTTTGAAAGGAATCTAGTTTGACACTCGGAGTCCTTCTAGAAACATTGATTTCGACACATGCAATGTGGTGACATTGACAACATCATTTCTATTGAAAATTGTCGTCAATTTCATGACGACGTAACATTTATTACAACGCGCAAAATTACTCATTCGTAATATTCTGCGATTCTCTAATAAAGATAACATTCAACATCAACGCAATCAAGTCATTCGTATCAATGCAAACATCATATTATTCAGAAAATCACGGAAAAATTAAATTCCAAATTCAAGTAGTACATTAGTAGTAAGACATTTATTTTACCCATAGCATATTACATAATTTTTCACAAATCTTAAAAATAATCAAATTAAATTGAATTGCATTATTTTTTCGGCACAATCTTAATTATAGCCAAACTTAATATTCTAACTAATAATTGTTTGATACATTGAAATTTCGTATACATTTAATTGTACAGTCACAACAACTTTTGGTACGAGTATTTTCCGACTCTCAAGTTAAAACACCATTTCAAATCCATCCAATCATATTAAAATATTCCACGGGGATATTTGAGCTACTCATAATTAGCTTGTTACCATTTTATAGTGATGAATTATTTTAAAATGCTAATGCTTAAAATCAATGCATTAAAGTAATATTAGTGGACTAAAAAAATGAAAAGCTTTAATTCTCCTGGTTAAAATAATTCCCGGTCGGTGACCTCCCAAACGTAAAATTTGGCATTTTAACCCCTCGCCTATACTTTTCAGGCACATTTTTCCCTTCAAAATAAATGGTGGTACCTTGACCAACCCTTTTATCAAATGCTTTCCTATTGCTAGCTGTTTCATAGTCAATCATTTTAATTCTAGTAATCGGGACACCTGCTATTACATGAGCTGCCGTACCTCTATTATTATTAACGACGAGTACACCTGGTTTAGTTGGATGTACAAAGGCTTCTATTATAAAATCATTACTTTGGAAAGACTTCAATTCTCCAACCTCAAACACTCGTTGTCCAGCATACTTAAAACCTGTCCCTGTACTATCTGATTTAAACATTGGATTTATTTTATTTTGTGAAAATTCTAATGTGTACGGAACAACTGGGCGGATGCTGTCATTGTATGCTTTAGTTAAATATTCAACTTCATTTTTTAATTCACCTGAGAGGGTTGGTGTGAGACGGGCTAATTCATTCACTAAAGCAATCCGTATTAAACTCTTCTTTGCCTTATTTTTCTTGTCATGTTTAAGGTCCTTTAATATTTTGGTTACACCTGATAATTTTGTGTGGTCTTTCTCTGACACATCTCTGAGTTTTCTCTCTATAATGATTGTATTTGATTGTGTACCACCGACTATTCTATCCGTCTGAACTGTAGTTCCTTCATGGTAATAATTTTTAATCGACGAGTTATATTTTGCGAATTTTCCTAACTTTTCATTATATTTTTGAACAGCGTCAGATTTTTCTGCGACTGATTTTGCCGCGTCCGAATCCCGATTTTTTTCATAGTCATTCAAAAATACCATTGTTTGACCAAAACATGCATCTTTTGTTTTTTCATTTTGATTTAAATGAATAATTTTCCAATTTCCTGTCTGTGTATCTCTAACGACAGGTGCATAGTGTCCTAGTCCATCCTCCTCTATGTACGCAATAGTGTAACATTCATTATTTTTACATTCACCGATGGGCTTTACAACCCCAGGTCCCACCCTTGTCTTTACTCCGTTTTCATCCACATTCACAATCTCAATATTTCTACCCATTTGACTAGCTGCCATTATAAAATGTAGTGTCCCAGCCACTTTTAAATTCCCACATTTAATATTATCACAGAATTGTTTAAATGTAGGTAAAACTGCATAGATTTGACCATCCTTAATCATAATATTTAGTCCAGACCCATGTTCTTTACTCAAATTCTCAATTGTTTCACCTCCAAAATTCACAACTCCTGCTCTTAACAAACTTGGATTTTTTATATCTTCCAGTTTAAGTATCTCACCCCTCATTTCAAGTCCTTTTCTTTGTCTAGATGTCAATTGCGTAATGCGGTCTGTGTTCTGATTCTCTATGTCCGTTAGAAACATTTGTGACCTCTCATTAATATGTTCTTCTAATTGACTCATTGCATTCGCAAAGGGTGAAGTCAGGATTTGTTGGACTGGTTTGAGTGCCATGTGTAATAATGAATTCATGGCTGGTTGTAGGAAACCATTCTTAATTTTATATTTGAATGCAATGTTTGATTTCTCTTGGATTTGTTTCATATCATTAATTACTTCATGACTAAATGACGACTGTTCTATATTACCAACTCGTAAAGCCCCTTTCCTTTGTTGTTCTTTCAAATTTTCCTCCATTTTTTGTAATTCATTATTCAAATGATCATAGAATTCATTATAGACTTCACATAATTGTACAAAATTTTTACTCATTTCTGCTATTTTGACTGTTTTTGCGATGACATTTACAATTGTACCTAATAATTTTGCTTTGCTATTCCCACCAATTCTCCTAGCTGCCATTGAGATACCCTTTGTTACCCCTCCCAAAACACGTGAGATTTGATTATAGATTTTATCCCCGATTGGGCCATTCAAGATTTGATTCAATGTATTTTCAATACAAGCACTTATCTTTTGTTTACTGACCTCATGACCAAATCTACTGTAAATTCCAAGCAATTTACTCTCTATTCTATTACATTTTTCTTGAAAAGCACAGGAAGATTTAGTCCAAGTTTCAAAGAATTGGATCAAATGGATTCCCACTTCATCAATAATGACTTTACTCATTTCATCTGCACCAATGCTAACCAATGCTGAAGTCACAGCCGTGCAACCTTCAAAAATAACACTTTTCATGATAGCCTTTGTAATTGCCATTTTAGTAGCTAAACCAACCGCAATTTTCCCTGTCTGTGCTCCCCTCGATAGAAAACTTCCAACACCAGCTGTGAGGAATGAAATAATCAAACTCTGTACTTTAT
>JAQGCB010002678.1:0-11060 GCA_034698835.1 Protaphorura tricampata | reverse complement strand
AAAAACCGTACTAATTATGAGCTCAAGAAAGCTGAGTCCAAGAAAGACCGATTTCGGCCAAAAAATATTTTGCACTTTTTTGTCTCACACTCTTGCAGGTTCATTATTGTCCTTCCGCCGTTCCGCCATATTCTGCTAAATTTCCCACATCAATAATGCAAGCCATAACGAGAAATTAGAAAAATAATTTTTTTTCTGCTAATTAACCTTCACATTTTTGTCCAGAACATTTGAAATGACTAATTCTGTCAGTTTTGACCATTTTTTTAGTACACATACCACGTCATAAGTCATAAGTGGTTTCCTCGTGAGTGTATTATGGGATTGGCATGACGATATGACGGCACGGGTTTGCGTTTGGCTTTATAAAACTACAAGTTCATTTCGTTAACATTATCATTCATTATTTCAGGAGCAGTCGTCGTGAACGGAAACCCCCTTTGGTGATATTCTACGTAAATACGATATACGAATATTTCGTACTACAACTGCACACGAGGAACAAGTGTACCAGTCAGTAAAAGTGAACTTATACAAGTATATGTGAACCGTGTACACGGTGCAGCCTAATATTGGCGAATTTTTTCTCTTGCATCATCCTCAGTCAGAAAAACTTGTTCAACTTGAGAAGTTGCAAATTTTTTTTTTTGCAAGTGGAAGGCAAAGCCAAGCCTGTGTGAATTTCTGTGGATTTCTGTACTATTCTTACGTGTTGGGCGTTCCTGTGAGTCAGAGCCAGAATCGTAGTCGGCAAATCGGCATCGGCAGCCATCCGATCCACATGGCAGGCACCACAATGGAAGAGGATCAAGTCTTACCGGTGTTGGACACCTTAAATTGGGCCCCATTTATGTGTTTATTTTCAATAGGATTTTTTTATACGAGTAATAAGGCTTTCCTGAGTCACATCGTACCCTCAAAACCAATTAGTCAAGGACCAGAGTCAGTCTGGAAATTTAAAAATGTGGCCAATTCATTCATACATTCAACAATCACGGGCTTCGGCTCTCTACTTTGGTAAGAAAAGTTTTGTATTGTTTTGGTTGTTTTGCTGATTTTGTTTTGTTTTAGTTTTTTTAATGCAATCATTAATTATTAACCAATTTAGGAAGCCTGGGGAATTTTTATGATTTTGTCATAATGTAGACTCTTGTCTTACAGTTTATACTTGTATCCAAATATGGCGGAAAATGTGATCACAACTTATTCGACCATGGCTCTTGCTCTATCAGCCTTTACTTCTGGTAAGTATTTCTGAATATTATTCATTTGTGTACCTGTGCGTTCATTTGTGTATCAGAAAAGGATGACCAATTAAATTCCTAAAAAATACGCCACGATCAAATCGAAGTTTGGAAAAATATGTCATAGTGTGGATTCAGAATACCACTAAGAATTTGGTTCTTTATATTTTTTCTCTTATTTTCGATGAAAACTTGAGTCACTTAGTAGTATCAATGTCATGAGATATTTTAAAAGCATTTTCAGCATATCTCTTGTAGAAGCTAATATAATTTGACACACTGGACTAGACCTATTGTATGTACTTCATATGAAATTCGATAAACATTATGATTTTTAAACGTGTGATACGATGACGTCGACTGTGAGTCACACAGTACAGTTTAAAGTGGAATGACGCCATCGGATGGAACATAACACATGAATATGTCCAGAATTCCGATAGTTTTCATGGAATGAAAATAGCATTTTCAGTTACCTGTGGCTAATTGATAAGGACTATATGTAATGTGCTAGTGATAGCTAAGCCTGTACCATTTTTTCTGACATTTAATTTATTGCGCAGGATACTTCATATTCGATTTCGTGGACATGTATCGAAATTACCGGAAATCGTCAACCTATGAACTCCTGGTTCATCATGCACTGGTAAGAACTTTAATTAAGAATTCACGTACAGTACGTACGAATTATGATTTTCCTCTTGTGGTTTTACTAATTTGATTTCTTTGGAACTTTCTACGTATTATTACAGACTGTGAGTTGTTTCGCTGTAAGCTCTCTATCCCGGTACTACTTAGGATTCGCAGTAATTGGACTCTTAATTGAAGTCAACTCAGTCTTTTTACATTGGAGAGGATTATTATTGATGAGCGGGACAAAGAAATCTCATTTGTACTTTAGAATGATTAGCCTTCTCAATTTGGCTACATTCATTGTATTTCGTATCTTCGTGATTGGATGGATGATCAAATGGTTGTCTAAGAATCGTGAAAATATTCCACTCGCTATGTACATTTTAGGGAATTCTTGTTTATGTACTGTTCTCGTCATGTCCATCACACTCTTCTTCAGACTTCTACGGTCAGATTATTACAAATCAGGAGGAACACCGAGAGTGACGACGAATAATAATCAAAAAGGACATTCGGGTGAAGATATTGTTGCGCAAGCACTCGGAGCTACACAATGATCGAACATTGTTGTACGTATATAATATTAATCAGTGGATTTTGATTTGCTAAGTCAATACTGTGTGCTTGTATGCATGCATGCTTGTTTGTTTAATTAATTCCTTCCAGTATATGAATTAATGTTAGTTTTAAGAAGGCAGTCTGGAGTGGTTCAACATAATTAAGTGTGGAAAAAGTCTGTAATTGCTTAATAGAGTGTACGACACAGTAATTTTTGTTTTCCAATATGGATTCTAATTCTGGAATGAATTCTCATGTTTTTTTTTAATACGAATTCCAGATTTTAGAACTCCATATTACTCGGTGTATAGTGTATACTGTGCCGATAGATATTTTAAAATTTGTCGTTATCGCTCTGGATTCTAATTGGATGTCCTGGTATGCATAAATATGGGGCGATGAGTCAATATCCGATTGATTTCATGATTCTCATTAATTAATCTTATCTAAAAATCGGTTGTGATTTTAGCCCTAATTGCCTGCCAGTACGTAATTTGTTGTAAAAATGTGAATTCCCCCGTGCCGAACGACGACTATACCTGACCAATGAACTGTACAGCTAAATATTTGAGAAGAGTGAATATTAACATTATAATATGTGTATTATGAGAATGAGTAATAAACAAATAAATGCGGGTTAAATTTACTATGAAATATGAATGACTTATGACCTGTGACTCTGGCGTCATTTTTAATCTAATCGGTATTAATTTACGACTACGTCTACAACTACATAAATGCAAGCGCATGTGAATTTAGAGTAGAGCGTGTGGCGTTTGACAATTTTTTGCAAGGCATTTATTTTCTGGATTGGACTAGATTTGGTTAGACATAGTAAATGGCCTTACCAGTTTTGGGTCTTAAATCAAAATTATATTAAACAAATATGCATGTACAGCATAAATGTTGGGTTCCGTTTAAGATACCGCGTAGTTGTGCCCAAAATGCAGTGAGTGATTGGTAAGGTGAATTATTTATGTACTTTTAATAGTGTTTATACTGATAAGAAACGTGATCGTATGATCATTTTGGTTGAATGCTGAACCAATGCAATGAATGAATCATGTGTGGATAAATCATAGCATTGTGAATATTGCATTGAACTTTAATCTGCTAACAACGCAATGTGCGTGCGTTAGTACCACACCTACACCGTAACTAGTAATTTCAGGAATCCCAATAATGATGACTAAATGACGATGGTTAACATACCTTATCATAAACATTAATAGTATAGGTACGATAACTGCTGCATAAAGCACAAAGAAAGTGCACATCTGCATTTTTCTGCAAGTTTAGCTGTGATGCTATAAAACTCACATAATTTTGTTTGCAAGAATTCTCAGCGAACGAAGATGAAGGACACCGAACGACTTTGTAGTAATTGTAAATTAAAGCAAGCATGCACAGAACTCGTGGGTTGAAGTCTGAACTCGGGAAATATTTGTATAATGACATAATGCATTAACTTTTATTGTTCATGGCTATATGTTAATTGTTGATGGTAAATATTTGTAATAGACTTTGTTAAATGCATTCTGTTTTGGGTTAACTTATTCGTCGTGCAGCATGCAGCATAATGGCTGCTGTGTTCACCAGGTGTAGGTAATTAAACCTGCATTGAGTTAGCACGTGCTCAAAATAAAATTAAGACAATAAATCTCTACAAGTTTTAATTCCATAGTAGTCGTTGTTGTAGTCATTCATATCCAGGCAGCATTTTTGTAATGTCAGGGGTCCTCTCTCTCAAATAGACAATATGCGGTTGACCCAAATAGATAATCACTGAAATATCAACCTATTGCTTCTAGGGTGACATTTTCGAGGCCGAATGGGAAGTTGTCTCTTTTTTTTGAAAGTACGCTATGAGTTTTAATGATATGAGTATTTTACCTGCGAATGTTAACAAATATTGGGTGACATTAATTTATTATTGGGATAACTCGCTTTACATTTACGAACTAATTGCAAAAATGAGTAATTAGTCAACAAGTGAGAATTACTCACCTGGTATTTAATTGCAATTCATCAATGTAAAGTAAAGTATGTCAGTAATTAAAATTGAGAAAAATATACACCCATCGAATGTCATACGGAGGAAATTGTCGTTGAACCGATGAACTTGGATGACCAGGAAGTGATCGGAAGGAATTTAATAGTTGGACAACAAAATAATTAATCGCGTTCTGTTTTCGTATTATTGCAAAGTTGACGCATATGCTGATTACTGACCGTATTTCGGTCAACCTCCATTGCAATGCCAAGTATGTTGAACAGAATCAAGCATAATGTTTGGAGACAGAGTGTACGTGTTTATTTTACTAGGAATAATTTATCAACTCAAATATCTTAGTTGTGATTCTGGGAATCGAATGAGTAAAATCTGTGATTCTAAAGAATTCTACGATCCTTATGTCAAAATATTAAGGAGGAGAGCTGGACCACCTGTATTTAAACTTCAATCTGCAGGTTTTGTGGATTTGAGAAATCAATTTGGAGTATTATTATGCATCAATGGACCGTAAGTTATAAAAAATAACAGATATATATTAGATATTTTTATCATAATTTATTCATTGAATTCAATTCTAAAGGCTTCTCATATCATTTGCAGAGCATATCTTTACGATGACATGGAGGAACAGAACAATGTGACCAGTAAAGTTCCACTGTTGAATGTTTTTGGAAGCATAAACGGAACTCAAGTAAAATTTTTCACTCATGAATGTTTTTTGATCAATCGTCGGGTCCAAGCAAACGAGAATAAAAAACCTGGAGTTGATGATACAGGAGTAGATTCTGAAGCCCGAGAATCATTCCATAACGTCGGAACCCCTGCATCTGATTCCGACAAGCTCAACCCAAAAATGGAAGTTCATGGCATTCGGGTACGCTACGCTTGTATTTTATTTTATACTTGTACTGTATTATTAGAACTTACCTCATTTTTTTTGTTATATTTAATTAGGCCTATGGAGTAACTTTGCTCGGAGCCAAAGGGAATTACCGCAACGCTTCAATGTACATGTTCATCCATCCAGCTTTTGGTCACAATGACGAACTCCTCGTCATCAATTCATCATTCGTCACAATCGGAAGAAATGCTTGGAAAGCACTTGACAAATGTACAAATTCATCTTTGACGATAAAACCATCAGCTAAAACGGACGATGAACTTTGTTCCAGACCACAAAATGGATCTGATCCATTCGACGCTGTTTTCAGAAGAGCTCACCATCGAGACAACTACAATTGGACAATAATCCCACTGAAAGACAGTGAAAAACTTCAACCGATTCCACCAACTTCTTCAACTACCCCAGGCCCACCGACTAAACCAACTAAGAGTCCACTCTCAGCCATTGAACGAATTGGAAGAATCATTGACCCTGCTCTATTAGGACTTGGATATTCTCCAAGTTCACATCCCATTGGAGGTCATAGTGCACCTGGTAGTCCTGGTGGTGGTGGTCCTGTGGATCTGAATGGAAAACCTATTGACACAACTAATAATTCATCACCCTACGAATTTCCAGAGGATTGTGATGATACGATTCCAAAACCATACAGGCGATATTTAAAAGAAATCACAGTGTGTCAACCAATGCCGAATCAGACATGTAAGTAATTAGTGGAAAATGAACGATGTATTTTTAATTCAAAATTTCATAGGATAATTTTAAAATTTGTCGTAATTTCGCAGCGCACTGTGCAAACAAAACCGTGGACAAAGAACAGTCCTGTAAAATTCTTAAGTCTGTCTTACAATTGAACCCCCCACCGAACCGAACGGAACCGAAGGATCCGAAGGATGCCAATAAGACTGGGACTTTTGAATGGAAAAAGGAAATTTTGACAATTATAGAAGACACATTTGCAAAACTTTGTCCACTCATTAATAAACAAGCGGTTGCAGCTGTTGGAAGTATTTTCTATACAACTTTTATTGAAGCTGTCCATGCAGCTAATGCTTCCTTACCGACGGAGAGGGATGCCAGGTGGTCAAATCTATTGCGAGAAATGACTCATTGTCAAACACAAGCGACCCCATTGGAATTTACAGAAGTTGTAGGTCAACCGGATGAAGATCTTTTGGCTCCAGCTGTTCTACCACTATTCTATATAGCCGCTGATGAAAATGGGGTCAGTCAATAAAAATATACACACAATAATTGAAATTCGCCAGCATTGCATCCAATTTTTCGAATTCTTTGTCTGCTAGACGACGATCGTCCCTGGAAACATTACTGAAGAAGCTACAACAGCGAAACCAGCTCCGGATGACGATGCAAAAATAGAGATACCACGATCATTAACAGTAAAACGTTATGACGGAAGTCAAGGACCATTATTCCATTACGAAGAAGCAGCCGAAGCGGATTTTGACTTCAACATCGCCATTGATTTCCAATGGAAAATGTTCTCCACTGTTATTGGATATTGCAACAAACTTTACAAAACTAAGAAGTCAAGTGTGTTTCCTGTCATCCTGTCCTTATTCATTGATGATTTTTTAAATCTTGAGCCGAAGAATTGGTAAGTTCTAAATTACATTAAAGTGCATGAAAATTTCTAGACAGATTTTGCTGGCACAAATTGGTAGTCTAAATGATGCTTGAGAAAACCTCGGAGTCACAATGAAGACTTTTGACCTCATTTAAATTTTGTAAACAAATCGAACAGCAATAACTGTGCTATTAAATTCTTTATTTTATTTTAGGGTGGACGCAAGCTCAAATCACGTGTTCTCATTCTTCATGGGTGATAGGAATATTTGGTTGGACGAGTGCATGGAAGGGGCGTATATCCATTCAGATGCAGAGGAGTATCGGCCGGTCCGCCCGATCAATATAAATGACGGTCAACATCTGAATCATTTCACGAGGACACCGCCACATTCTTAAGACATTATTGTTTTAATTTTAGTATGAGTTTTAATATTCAATAAATAAAACAATGCTTTGTGCGTTATCGAATGATCTCCCTACTACTAGGGTGACATTTCACTTCACATGTTGAATCATTGGACCAATTCGTTGAATAAAATCAGAAAGTGTTTATAATTAGTGTGGAACCATAATGCTATTTCCACACAATAACGCAAAGCGCTGAAACAATGAACCGTCGAAAATAATTTGGACGTTTGAACTTGGATAAAGAATGTAATTGTGTTTTTATTTTTTCAAAGCAATTTTCTAAGATATAAGATTTTTAAATGTTTCCTTTTCATAATTTTTTTGAATTTAGCACAGCATAATACAATGTTCATGTTCATTTCGTGTAAAATATCTAAAACTAGGTATGTGTATTTAAGTACCAGACGGACACATCCCCCGCCAATAGCCAGTACAATTTTTAATACATACATGGCCTTCCATGTCCATGCCTTTGTTTTTTAAAAAAATCCAGTTCTTTCCATAAGAAATAAAATATATAGTCAAGCGAGCATGCTCACATTTTTTAGCTTAAAATACAACCAAAATCCCCATAATCCCTACCCTACGGTGTTAATGATTAAAAATACGATAATAAAAAGTTTTTTTTTCCATATGGTCCACCAAATTTTTTAGGAATACATGCGTTGGAAAAAAGTGCATACACGCACGGGAGCCACTAAGAAGAGAATTCCCGTCAAAGTTATTCGACGGTGACAGATTTGGCAAGATTACGTGGACAGTCCACGTTGCAACCACGAAGGACAGCAATGTGATAAGAGAGCAATTGCATAGGAATCACTGTGAGGACACCTTGAAGGGCATCAACAGTGCGCGGAATCTCAATAGCGCTTGA
Source organism: Protaphorura tricampata (assembly GCA_034698835.1). Lineage (NCBI taxonomy): Eukaryota > Metazoa > Arthropoda > Collembola > Poduromorpha > Onychiuridae > Protaphorura > Protaphorura tricampata. Next base: position 2,835 of record JAQGCB010002678.1, on the reverse strand, counting down.
TCCGAGCGCTTGGGTTTCTTTATCTCCAGTTTCACAGACAAGGACTGGTCTTCCCTCACGAGCTGTCACTTGTTGAAGTGCATTCATGCATTTGGAATAGACTGGGTCTCGGGTCACGATCATGATAACAGGCATTGTGCTGTCGACCAGTGCAAGGGGTCCATGTTTCAATTCTCCAGCTAAAATACCCTCACTGTGCATGTACGTCAATTCTTTAATTTTCTAGAATTATAGAAAAAAATCTAAGAAACGTGCATATATTTTCATAATACGTACATGTTTTAGTTAATGGTTTATATAATTTACCAGCGCTGCTTCCAAACAAGTTGCATAATTGTAGCCACGCCCCATAACCAACAAGGATTTCTTCTTGAACAAAGTCTGAGCCAAAGTATTCACGACGTCATCTGTTTTGAGCACTTCCTTGACTGTAAAGAAAAAAAAATTCAACCGTTCATATGTATAAAAATTAAAGTTTAACGGCCAAACGCTTAAGGGTCATTTTTTAATTGACACTTAATTTTAATCAAGAAATGCCCTTACTCTGCTCAGGCAAATTCTTGAGTCCTTCAATAATTTCATAGCGTCTGGGTTGAAGAGAAATCCGATCCTCAGACATCATAAGAGCGAACATGACGAGTGAGATGAACTGTGAAGTGTATGCCTTGGTGGATGCAACACCAATCTCAGGTCCAGCATTAATATGGATTCCACAGTGAGATGCTCGACAAATAGAGGATCCGACAGTGTTGGTCAACCCAACGATAAGAGCACCACGTGCCTTGCAATACCTCAAAGCCATCAATGTATCTGCGGTCTCTCCAGACTGAGAAATGAAGAAACACACGTCATCCCTAAAGATTGGAGTGTTTCTGTCCAAAAAATCAGATGCCAAATCCACCATGACAGGGAGTTCTGTCAATTCTTCAAGTAATTGTCTCGTTGCAATCGCAGAGTGATAAGATGTCCCGCATCCAATCAACAGAAGGCGACGACAACGGCGGATTTCTGCAATGAAATAATAAAATGAACCCATTAATTCAGGTTCGTCCATTTTTAGTACAAAACTGAAAGGCAGAATAGATGCGTTCCATTTTTTGGGAAGGAACCCATAGTAGTCTGCATCGGAATATTATGGCAAGATATGCTGACCTGCAATATAATCCTTAAGACCCCCAAGAATGACAGTACGCTGTTCAAAATCAACACGGCCTCTCATAGTATTATAAACAGACTCAGGTTGTTCAAAAATCTCTTTTTGCATGAATGAACTGAAGTTTCCTTTCATCAACTGTTGAATCTCCATTTTGAGTGTTGTAATTTCACGAGATGATGGATCTTCAATGGAACGTTTGAGACGATGGATTGTGAGTAGGCCATCTTTAACAGCCGCAACATCATCATCTTCCAAATACAACACACGATTTGTATGCTCAATAATGGCGGAAGCGTCGGACGCAAAGAAATATTCAACTTCTTTGTCATCTCCGAGTGGGCCGAATTGGGCGGTGGATTGTGCGCGTGGCAAAACTGGGACGGCCAAGGCAGCAGTCAAATGTCCTCTTTGATCTAATGGAATTATATATTTAGAATATATTTTAAAAAATACCCTTGAAAAATACGTGTATTTTACACCAGGAGTAAACCCATTGACCTAAATAAGTATCGAAATTAACAAACGACGAAGCAAAACGTGCACGTGCGAGACAGTGCATGCTCATTATATTTAAAAATACGAAGCTAGCAAAATGCGTCAATTAAAAAAAATGCAAATATATGACGAGTATTACTAAAAAAGCAACATAGAAAAAGCAAGCGGTCAAGCAGATCAATTTTAATTGGAGATTTTTGAATTGCAAGAATTAATTTGCAATGTATTAGTATTGGGATGCAATAAGACGCCATTTTGAATTTACAAAGGAACCCCCGCGAACAGTTTAATAAAAATAAAACCCCAAGCTAACCATAATCTCTTTTTTTAAAAATAAGAACAAAGAGTTGGTGTAACTTGTTTGAAATAAAAAATCATACCTTGAGTGGCCACTTGTGCATCTTTTTTTAGGAGAAACCGAAAAAAAAAGAAAAAACACAAACGAAAAGATGTTATTAGTTACAAAGCTCTATCTACAATTTGATTATATTTTTCAAGAAAAAATACTTCACTCCACTTCACACACTCAGACGGTACAAAAATCACACGAAATTGTTAGTGGTAAGCATTATTTTAATTTTTACATTAATACAGGGTGCGTCAAAACCAACCATCTTTTCTACATTCCACATCAATTATCAATACAGTATCCAAAAAAGTTGATTTTGATACATCATGTGTATATTCATCTCATATTGTAGTAAAACTTTTAATTATTGCCGTATTATGTCAATTTTATGATGTTAGAGTTATCAATGTATCGAATCGAACTTCTATATATCGAACTCGACAAAATTCAAGTTGAAAGTGGATAAAATTTGACGGCGTTATAAATTACTATTCCGTTCTATATCTATATGAATATAAATGGCTGCAGCTAGTGCGCTACTAGTGAATTTTTGGACATACACAATTTTAGTGGCAGCGCGAGCGCGCTTCGCAGAAAAAGCGGAGCGTTGCATCGCGGCATGTCGCATGTGGCTTATGAATTAATATGTGCACGTGGAACTACTCGACATTTTGACATCTAGGAAATGATAAGCAGATCTAGAGAGCTGTAATATTTACATCATACGCTAATTACCTCAGGAAATTTAATTTGTAGCAGAATAAGGTAAATGAGGTTTATGGTTAAGAAAAACAAGTTTGTTATTTGCATTGAATTGACTTTATCAAAACACAAA
>JAQGCB010002677.1:0-11061 GCA_034698835.1 Protaphorura tricampata | reverse complement strand
AATAATATTTCCAAGCATATACATACTTCTGCGTCAGTATTAAAGTTTGGGAATATGAGTAGGAGTAACCGAGAATCTATGTTTCCGCAGAAGACAGATATTTCAGCGAGCTGTATTTCAAAAGGAGAGTTGTGCGTATTTGCAACATCTCTTCTAAAGAATTTTTCGTTGCCAGATTTTAAGATTTGGGTTAAGTATGGAAGCCATACTGTGTAAACATATTGTATTGGATTGCCGATGGGCTACATATACCTGATCTGATCTAAACTCGGAATATTTCTTCAAGTTTTTTTCTTGATCTTTCGTATTTTTATAAGTACCTGAACCACAGCATGAGGCCCGCGCTCTTCCTCTTACATACATCCAAAACCCGAAGCCATAGCCAAGTGATCCGCAGAATCTTGCGGATTCAATTCAGAATCTCATTCCTTTCCCCCCTTCTCCGCTTTCTTGTAAAATGGAAGGATAAATAGGATATCACATTACATCAGCTCACTTATGCATGACGCTGTGTAATAATACATGCACATCAATATTATCTTCGATAAAATTATCTCCCTTTGGAGAAGATCGAGTGCTTTCTACAACTTGCTCGGTAAACATTGAATACAAGGAGCATTAGACTCCTGCATCCACAAACTGTGCTGTTCTCATCTTACATTACATAAACCCTCTCAACATTCAACGACTCATGATGGTGTATTCATAGAAATAAATACATATGCACAGTTCCTTCAGGTTATTTTTTATTATTTATTTGATACCATAGAAGATCCCAGCCTGGATTGTTTAATTTTCATTGATGCAAGCGGATCAAAACCTGTGTTTTGTGATTCCAACAATTTCAACCTACCGTCGGATCCCCCACGGCGGACAATTTAGTAAAAATATACGACATACCTTTAAATCTGACAGAAAGCACATGCAATTTGGAATCTCATATTGTAGGTCATAGGTCGCTCTCCGGTCATATGTGATGAAAGGCTGCCAAATGCTGACCTTTACCTTTTGTTCTAATTATGACGTCAATTTTGTCCTCGGGTTTGTAAAGCTTGCCCGGTTCCGTGTTTTCGCTGTTTCCAGATACCTTTTATAATTTTCGCACATTCTATCGAATCCAGGTGAAAAGCTGTATCGAAAAGTTTGTAAGTTTGTATCCCCGCTTTAGCATTGTAAACTGGTAGTTCAAGTCAATCTTTGCAGTCTGATTTCGAGAAAATGTGCTCGGAGTGTTCAAGAATGCATGGCGACACATTTGAATGTATGCCAAACCCTGGAGAAGGAAAAGGAGATTTGAGATTTTGAGAATATTGTGATCCATTTCCTGGATAGGTTCTTAAACCGTGCAGCTGGGAAAAGCCTCGAAACGAAAATACGTAGAAAGTATTTCCAGAGAAAGTGCGTATGTTCGAATGTATGACCTCATGCTCCAGAAAAAAAACTTTTCACTTCTCGTTTACATAAGCTTTGTTTATAAAACAAAGTTTTTTGGAAAGTAAGTCAGACTGAATGTTGTTAGCCTTCACTTGCACTCCCCTGAGAATATGTAAAAGTAATGGCAACACATGAGCCTTGTTTATATTACGGGAAGGCTGTCCAGCGGAGTGAAATCAGATTCAGGGTTTCGGCTGTTGCTTGTAAAGTAACAAGCAAAGAAATGGAAGAATGTGGAAACTTGTTTGTGAAAGTCAAATAAATATTTTCGACAATTATATTGTTCAGGGTTCGACTCCTTTGGCATACATGCGTACTATATATTTATTCCAATTAGATTTCTCTACTACTAGGAGGACCCACTATTTCTACACAAAATTTTCCATGGATTTACGCCAATGCACTCTCCACGTCCGATATTTTGCTGTCAAGCAAAATATGAAGTTTTCTAAGTATTAGATATAGCAAATAAATCCGAATATGGCTAAAAGTTTTTAAGCCATGATATAAAGATTATCGAAGGAATGTTGAGCCGACTGGGGTTAAGGCAAAGAAAGATAAAATTGTCTATGGAGTCAATCTAGGAGAACCGCCGTGAAGTTGGAACGAGCAGAGAAAGTCAGATGCTCCAATAATCGTTCCATCAAATTCAATAAGAGTCTTATCTTTGGAAAGAGTAAAAACAATCTCTAACCTAACCAACTACTCCTTGAGTGCCAGAAAGAGAGTAGCAGTTGACTTGAGTCGGTTTTCTTTGAACAAAAGAAAGAAGAACCAACCAGGCTTCATAAAATCTGATTTGGAAAAGGAAAATGAACTTACTCGGATTTTTTCCACTTCTCCTACTCCTTTTGTTGTAAAAACTCCCACAGATAGGAAATTTAATTCCGGAGGAAATTGTAGTCGTCGTAATGGTGGAGGTAAGGGCATAATAGCATCAGCACTAGCATAAAAAATTCCCTCCAGTGCAAAAGCAATTAATTCTCTCGTTCATTTACATTTCTTGGCAATTCTCCTGACATTTTCTGCTCTCATTTTCCCTTCACACTTTGTACGACTTCTAACTGTGTATTGTAAGCAGTGCAGTTCTGCAGTTGTATGTAGTAGTCATCGTCAAGGAAAAAAATATATATTCTTTTGCCTTGTGGCTTGTGGATAATGTATATAAACTACGTATCAAGTTATAAGAATTTATATCGCCTCATCATATTTCTTGTTGCACTGTTCCAAGTCGCATGGTCTATGTTTCTCCAGATTTAACATTCTGTAGTGAAAACTTTTCTTAGAGTCTTGTCCGGGAATATATTCATTGCTTTGTATTTATTACTCCCAACTCTCATTCCCTAGTACTACTACTACTACATTTACTAAGCGGAAATTTCTTACACATCACCGGTCCCCCACAAATTTACATGTACAACGGGAACAGAATTCCTACGTGAGAGGTTTTATTTTCCAAGTTGTTGGAATATTAAGCTTAACAATACATTACATGCATAGGCATAGGTGGAAGTACACAAGGAATTCTTTCACACATGGATAAACATGTTTCTTTATGTGTGAACTTTCCTCTCTAAACATTTCTAGAAATATATAATTGTTAGAAAGTAATTTAGGATGAAACTTGTCATGAGGACTTATGAATCCTTGAACTTCTTTATGTGAACTTTTATGAAAATTTGAAAATAAGTTTCGTTTTACACAAAATACTAATATACGTATGATCCATGAGTGCAGGTGCCAACTTTAAATGAAGAACTCTATTTACTCTTATTCACTACACAATAAACACTATTCAGAATGCATTTTTACAAGACAAAAAATTGTGAAACATTTTCTCCAGCTTTCAAAATACTATGGAACTATGGATAAGTGTTCGACCCAATTAGTGCAGAGCCTTTTCTGTAGAGGATTACGACATGACCAGAAATGATTATTACTTGTATCATAATAAAATACCATATGCATTAGATAGCTTGTAAGCGATTAAACAAAAATTAAGTTAAGTAAATACTGAGATCTTTGCCACGGCTGAGCTACCGTGGCAAGTCGTCTTGACTGAGATTAACGGAATGAGACATCAGAAGGGAAAAGTAAAAGAAGCAGAGAGCCAGAGCCAGAGCCGTGGCTTCCGAGTGACAAACCGGATTTGGTCCCCACTTCCCTCTGCAAGTTTTGTTGAGAAGGAAAAGAGGAAAAAGGAGTCGTCAGAGTAATACGTCTTTGAAAGATGAGATACAAAAGGAAGAAGAGATGCTTCTTCCCGCGCCGCGGTAGTTCATTAAAATGAAGAATTTTGTATCAAATCCAAAAGGAAAAAGATTAAGACGAATGGGGTGAGCATTAATCAATGACATTTGGACTCATTCTCTTTTCCTCAACAAACACAAAAGGAGTTTTGGAGAGAGGAAACGTGAGTCCTCTTCCTTTCCTCTCACTTACAATAATGTATGTTCCAGTCCTTGAGTATTTTTAGATCATATGGATTTGCATACTTAGTTTCTCACGATTTAGTTAGTCCGTTGTAAATGTAAGTGTAGGTATACATTTTGATTATACATTTTCACTGTGGTGAAAGTTAGGCATAGTGTGGTCTTGATTTCAAAGAGATTTTCTTTCCAAAGATTTTCTGAAACATTAGGTTTGCCTCCTTTGACCGAAATAATAAAAATATTTCTACTTCTGTTAGACGGACTCCTGTCAATCAGACTATTGACGATTCCATTGGTTACTCCATTGTAGATATTAAGTTTTTTATTGCTATTTCATGAAATGATGCCTACAAAAATAATTCACACTAAATTAACATTGAAGTAAATCCAAGAAATTTTTTTTTACCACTTCAAAAAATATTATTTTGATCGGAACACTCATTTAATGGATTTCTGCATTCCCATTATACTGGAAATCATTGCAAAGTTAGAGGAACAGAACGCTCAAGAATAAAAACTGTCTAAATCCATTTACGTTAGACCATATGGATTTGATCTGAAAATTCTCATGGACTAGAACATATGGACTTTCTAACCCAAGTCTAACTTTATACGTATTATATTTTATACTAGTTTGCAAGTTTTCCCAACCATTTATGAACAGTTACGGTTGCAGCAGCAAGGACTAAGTTCTCCTCTGTATCTATACAGATGTATGCACAATGCACAACGGAACCGGCACATTGCATACACATTCAAAGGAGAAATGCCACGGCACTGCCACTGCACTGGCACGAGTTGGTTTCTGTTTCCTTTTAGTCACAACAGAAAACGGAACTTTCACTTTCTACGCCAGAGTTTATTTTCCTTCCTCGAATGTTGATTTGAGGAGAGCCAAAACTCACATTTCACGCCAACCAACTTTCCCACTTTGTCTTTTCCCACAAGATGTGAAATGCTGGGGTTCATGGCACTGGCACTGCCAGCCCCTTCCCAACTACTTTACTTTCATACATTGTTTCTGCATTACGGAAATAGACAACCTGTTCCAAACTAAATCACAACAATAATTGCCTAGGACTTTTTAATGCAGTTCTTTGGGGGTGCATAGGCCAGAGCCACCTGCACAAGAAACATTATGAATGGTAACAAGTTAACTCACTAATTAATATATCGGTGGGAGTGTGACTTACAGGGTGTCCCACAAATCACAAATTAATATGATGCATAGGTTCAGATAAGTAGAAATCCCCGTACAGCAAACCATGGCTATATACTTGAGCGTATGAAATATTGAACTTCTACGCCTCATGGCGTATATAAACTTCATTCGATGTATCAATGCTACGTTTTGATTGGGTTTTGTGTACTCAGGATTTGTGTTCCAGATTATGTGACTCAGATTGATCTAATGATGTATCTGTGAATCGGGACTGATTTGTACAGATCAGATTAAAACTTCGCTTTGTTATTTTGATTTAATACCAGATTCAGTATGTAACTCATGGGGTATGAGTTATCTGCCAAATGTCAGCTGATCGCGTTGGAATAGACAAGCACCTGATTTGACTGTTAAATAGGCCCAATAATATGAATATGGAGCAGTAGGACATTCCGTCGTGGTTCTTTTATTTACACCAGAATTGTAGACATCCAATTTCCCAATTCGCCGTACATTGCAAAATAAGTACACAACATTTCTATTAACCATGAAAAACTACACACGCGTTCCGCCCATTCGCGAGTTTCACGGCCATAGTTTGAATGACGTCCGAATGAATTCATTAAGAACGGATCGGTAATGCATACGTGCTTGACAAGTTACACTGTGTGATCGGTTTAGATTTTTTTATATAAATAATTTACTATTTGAAGTCGAAGAAAGTCACTCCACGGGGATGCCATGAAACAAGGAGATGTGAAGAGTTTGGAATGAGATTACCCCCTGAATAAGTTTGTTTTCCTGTATCACTAATGCAATTGTTTTTGTTTTTGTATTATACACCAAGGTCGACTGGGCTAGCCGTGTCTTAACTCTTTCGGTGAGGTATTGGCTGACTGGCATTAAATCTTAACTCAATAAGAGACTGCAGACAAAGATGAAAATGAGACGGAAAGCAATTCAAGTCCTACGTGCTCAGCACTAATATGAGCATCTTCCGCACTCACTTTCTCCAAGAATTCCAGAAATGAGTGGAGAAGATGGATTGTTTCGAATTATACTTACGCCGCTGAGTCTTCCCAGTTATTAGCGGAAGAGATAAGAAGTTGAAGGAAGAAGAGACTGACTTTCTCCTGGGCAATCCAATACACTCCAATACTGTTTTACTTCATGCATTCCATTTGTTTCTCCTCTACTTTGTTTTTTATATACTTCTACAAAACACTCACAAGGAAAATGTTCGAATGTAAACAGCAGATTGGCCTGTCTAGACTTTCAAGATTATTAATTAAGTTGAGTAAAAATGGCTGCCCTTCGCCTAAGGAATTGAATCCTCACCATTATGAATTTAGAGGCAGCCTATTCCACTTTATAAGAGAATAATTCCTTTATCATTTGATAGCTAACCAATTTTTTGAAACAATTATGGTTTAAAGCGACACGCAGCCTTTATGCCGTCGAACGTAGAATTTGGCTGACCAAGGATTTTGCAAATTATTGACCAGTGCAATCGGCCGTGATGGTTTAAGCCAGATATGAATTCTACAGCCAACGGTTGTTCCTTGTCAGCTTCAGTACGTATACATACTACTTTGTAGCAAAACTTGACTTCTCCACACTCCGTCATGATAATCCCAAGGAATTCAATTAGAATACGGGAGTAGTGCCCCCAACAACAATCTTTCCTAGAATCCCATGGGTTTGCACTCCAACTCTGCTCTACATTCATTCACTCAACAACTTTGGAATCCACAACTTTCTGATTTTCTCTAATATGACTACGACTACATTCGAGACTCCATCTCACTCAACTGAATTCTGTAAAATAAACATAGTAGGCCAGCAGCTACTCGCCACCTCCACCAACATTGCTTCTAAATTTTCTCATTTCCTTTCCTGATTTCTCTTGTGAGATGTGTCTGAGCCTCCATAGCTTTAGAAAGTTAGAGTCTAAGTAGAATCTCCTGCTTTCTCCACTTTCTCTTAAACTTATTAGTACGAGTTCTCTGAATATGTATGTAGTAACAATATGGCACACATAGTAGAATAAATTCATAATTCGTTAATTTTACATCGACGTTGAATATTATGATAAGTTTTATTACAATAGATACGAGTAATTGCATAATTTATTTAGAGAACTACAAAACCGAAATCTGGATACGCTAATAACGTATTCCTGGAAAACCATTAAAAATGATAGGTAAATTAAATGGAAGATGCGACAATGTGGAAATAATATATGTAAATTTTGAAAAGTGAGAATGTAATTTGTCATTAATTACACTTTCAAAGTAATTGACCAAATTCTGTTCATAATATACACGTAGATTTCTAGTCTCTGTTGAACTGGTGCATCGGGCTATAAATTTCTTGCATGGTGACACATATACTATCTCAGATCTTCCGTCAGTGTGGATCGCCTCCCAGTCCCAGTTAAGTAAAGTAATCTTGGCAAAATCTTTGACGTCTTTACTCTAAGCAGTCTTTGATTTTTACACAGAATTTCTTCAATCCATTGTATCCAGTTAAGAGACTTTTCAATAATTTGTTGTTTTTTGTAATACGTAAGTTCAATTACAAATAGTAATATTGATAGACCTATTCCTCCCAAAACCATAATGAAAACTCCCATCAAATTGTTACTCGACAATGACTTTGGAGTTGAGGATGAGTCATTCTCAAGTATGTCTTCAATCTTTCTCTTAAGAAGTGACTCCTTCTGGCTTTTGAGATGATTTACACCATCCCTTTTACTTTTCCTGAAGTAAGACTTGAACCAGTGATCGTATAATCCGGACTCTATATAAGCATGCAAGAGTGGATCCAAAGTCTCCGTGAGTGGGGATACTTTTCTATACCCCCAAACCATAAAAAATGGAAAGTGATTGTCTTTGGATTTTACAAAAAATTCTCTCTTGTCATGAAAAATGGTCGCATTTGTTAGGATAGCATATTGACCGTGAAACTCATAGTCCAAGCATGCACTTTTTTCATTCAATCCTGCCGCAAGTATGCAGTCGAATGATGTGTTGACCAGGTGCGCATTTTTAATGATGTGCTGATGAACTGGACTCTTAGAATTTAATGTAGCTTGATAAGCAGTCCCACCGTAATATCGGAAATACAACGTGTACCCCCAATCCACTAACTCCGCATGTGTTGCTGGAACAGAGGGGCTATTCAAAAATGTCAAGAAAACTGTCAATTTTGAACGAAATCCAGCACCCAAAAATAAAGCAATCATACTCCAAACAGCCAAAATGACCTTTAGTTTCGCTCCAATCAAATGAATACTGTTTGCTCTGGTGTGAACGATTCTTGTGTATCCTGAAACGTACAGGAAGACTGTCATCACGACAACAATGACAGCAACAGCTATCCAAATTAGTCCAGTCAAACGAGGAAACATTGCGGCCCAATTCATAGTCCTTGGAGGTTTTCGGATAAAAAATGTTCGATGAATCCACTCAATAGCGACTGAAGGATCCAAGATTGTATACCTTGACGCAGTAAAGGCAATGATGACAGCTATGTCAGCTTCTTGGTTAAACACATGACCTACTGTTCCTGTCCACACCGAATTTGTCTTGACCCCTGAACCACCTCCATTGGAAGTATGAAGGGTAAATGTAAAATTTAGGTTTTCACTGGACTCTCGAAGCATTTCAAAGTAAACTCCTGCACCTTGTGAAACAGATCCATTCGGATGATTTGAAAATCTTAACATTTGCAAACCAAATGAGGCTCGGATTCGGAGATTTCTCTGTTTCACCACATCATTACATTTTCTTGACATTATTTCACTCTCACAAACTTTAAAATCTTTGGAGCCTGATTCGTTGATTATTAATCCATAAACGTATCGCAGATGTGAGGCGTAGGAACTTCTCATTAAATGTTTCACAGTGATCGCTTCTCCAATGAAGACGAAATAGTCCTTATGTGGTCGAATAATTTTGCTGTAGAATTGGCTAGTCATGACGTCATATTCTTCTCCTGACATGCCAGTTACAAATACAACGTTACACGCTCTTGAAAACCTTAGACTGAACTTACTTGGCAAAAGTAGGTCACTTTCAGAATGCTCAATGTCAAAAAATGACTTCTGGTATTTCACAATTCCGGACGTATCTGTATTCACTAGGGCAAAATAGTTTCCAGCAGTTAGAATGTTGAGGGAAACCCATTGTGGGGTATATCTTTCTGAGTTTTTATTTTCAAAGTTATCACTATCAGAAAAAATAAACGTCCGACATTTATCTTCGTGAGAGGTCAGAATTTTGTTCAGAATAATCGAGTTAGCGAATTTCACGGAAAAACAAAATATTATCAAAGTCACTATATTCCGTCTTGGCTTCATTTTCGAAAAGAATAGTACTCAACCCCCAGAGCTCTTGTCTTGCGTAATGTTCAAAACTTTCTGGTCGTATATTGCGAATTATGATGTCTATTTTCAATTTGGGATTGCGTAATTGCATAATTGCAAAGTAGTCTGGGTCAAAAGTGTTTACCGATGACTCTGACAAATGAGTCAACAATGAATCAAAAATCTGAATGGGTTGACGGAAGAACTGAATTCACAAGGAATAGATTCTCAAATCAACATTCAACCTTCCACCCACGTCCTGGTCAAAGCGTAACTAATTGAGAATCAAATTAATTATTTGACAATAGCTCTTCATCATGAGTCCGTAAATGTTCTTCGTTGACTCGATCAATGTCAACAGCCTAATTGCATGTCCCATGTTGACAATTGTGACGACGTACGTTCCTGTTCGTCTGGAAAGTAACCAATTTAGATATTTTATGTAGTAATCATTTCTACCAAGGTCGCCAATCTTACCTGCAATTATGCATTTGCTAAAAGCGTATGGCTAGCGTAAGCGCATGTAGGCTGAACGTATGCGTTCTCCCATTGAAAATGACGGCATACGTTAAAATGGTCGGTCCTAGTGTGCCGCAGGCACAAACATAAATTTCTTTCGTGACTGAATCATTTCAAGTGTGAACATTAAACCTGCACGACAGAAACACGTTAATCAGAAACCAAATCAAATTAATTTGGGGCATGTCCAAGCATGGTTTAAGAAATAAGGAACTTGTTTGGAAATATCCGTGAAAAAAATCTGAGGTACACATTATAGACTTTAACTCAAGTGAAAGCCAAACTCTTCTCCTGCTATAGCATGGAAAAATGAGGTCGACTAATTTCAAGGGATACATAGGTTAGTCATGAATCAAATTTCCTTTCTCCCCGCCCTTTCCCAGCTTTCTCCCCTCCGAAAATGACAAAGCACGAAGCATTAGCAAGCCTGAGCCACGTTTACGTGTGGGTCCAGGATTTTTTGTTAGTATTTTTCTTACAATGTATGCACAGGTTATCAGAATTGCCGGGAATGTTGCAAGAAGGAAAGGAGGATCCACCCTTCTTCAAAAATTACTTTAGACCTTATCAATCAAAGAGGATTTGGTGGATATGAGCCAACAGCACACGTTCCAACATAAGTGTACATACGTCGCCTTGAGAAAATTCACTACAAACTACATAGAGCGACGAAACATGTACCTACATGTTGTACTTGTGGAAGTTAGTATTGATCCTGATCCTCAGAAAGAAAAAAAAACGAACGAACGAACAAGGTTTCGGTATGCTCTTCCATACACATTGTTCGGGCTAAAAAGGAAACCACTTTTAAAGTAAAATTCGTGTAGAAATTGGTAATATCTTTTCCTATTAATTTATTTCAAGTGTCCTGCAGACAACTTTGAAGACAGCGCTAATTTGCTGAGAAATTATATTTTATTTCCGCGTTACTGGCTACTTTTACGAATGTTTCGATAGAATATGCTTGGAAGGATGTGGTCGAAATTTTTCTAACAATCTTTCACGATGGGAATATTTTGTTATTTCCACGTCCAAAGTGTAATTTCTAGGTGAAATGTATTTTGGTTTATTCTGCACATGAAAAACGGTTACCTCGTAAGAAGATACCCGGGCATCTTACATCGGAACGTCGAAACTAAGGTAAA
>JAQGCB010002676.1:0-11062 GCA_034698835.1 Protaphorura tricampata | reverse complement strand
GGGCTGAAAACAAGTCAAACCGCGCAGCGCAATGGGGAACCTGTTTTTCTTGTTTATTTTGCGAAACATGAAAAAAGTGTAGTAAATGAGTAGACAAGCCTGAGGATTTTTTTTTGAAATTTTAAAAAAATTCCTAGTCCCACTTTTTCATAAAAGAAGTTGGGACTAGCTCACGCAGCGGAGCAGACGGGGTAGTGATGAGACTGCAACCTGTCACTCATTTCCTTGCATTGTTGCCATTACATTGGCTCTCATCTGACAACCAATAATCTCGTCTGCCATGCCAAAACTCAACTCACAGCACCACACACACTATAGGGGGTATGACCACACACTATAGGGGGTACGACCACACACTATGGGGGGTGTGACCACAGACTAGGGGGGCATGTCCACACGCTAAGGGGGGGAGTATGACCACACACTATGGGGGGTGTGACCACAGACTAGGGGGCATGTCCACACGCTAAGGGGGGGAGTATGACCACACACTATGGGGGGTATAGACACATATATGGGGGTGTATCCAAACACCATGGGGGGTATGGACACACACTATGGGGGGTATAGCTAATCACTATGGGGGTATGTCACATACTAAGGGGGTATGGCCCTCAGGGCCCCTACCCCCCACAGGGGGAAGGTAGGAGGACGGGTCATGGTCACAACGGTACAATGTAGGGTGGGGGTCATACACAACATAACCAAAAATTGGAAATTTCCGACAAATTTTCTGGCATGGCCCCCGGGGCCCCTACCCCACACAGGGGGCAGGAGGGAGGGCGAGTCATTTTCACTGCAGTACAATGTAGGGGCGAAGGCCTTGCACCTTATAACCAAAAATTGGAAATTTCCGACAAATTTTCTGGCATGGCCCCCGGGGCCCCTACCCCCCACAGGGGGCAGGTGGGAGGAGGGTCATGGTCACAGCGGTACAGTGCGGGGGTAGGGGTCACAAGCAGCCTACATTGATATCAGGGATTTTGGATTAGATTTGTTTAAGATTTATTTTATATAAAAGATTGATCAAAAACCAGTCTGGCAACATAGCTCTACAAGTACTTAGGTATATCCTATGTGCTATACCTATATCCAACGTTAATTAATTGAAAACGCTGTAACTTTTTTCCCCCTGCACATCACAACATTCTGATTTCAGATTCGGAATCCTTGACGAATTTGATTATATGGTCGGACATTTCAAATCGTTGTGATCGGGTGGGGGAAGAAAGTTATAGGAGATTTCGTATACACGTGAAATTTTGAAAATTTCTCGAAATTTCGAAAATTTGAGTTCAAAAAAATTTGTCTAAGGTGCGACGTGTATGTTAAAATAGATTGAGATAGGCCAAATTTTGATAAGTTGTACTGAATCCTCAATAAAAATTAAAAACCCCCAGAGGTCAACCGGGTATAATTCGGAGGTCACTCAAAATTTTGGGTCAAAAATTTGGGAAATGAGCATTGGATACAAGGGGAATGCGTGGTAAAAAATTTGAAGGGATCGGGAAACTTTGGTCTTTAAAGTGCGTCATGCCTTGCTTGGTTTAAAATGTTTTTACCCATGTACGAGTTAGTCATCACCGAATAGAATTCCAAAATGAGATGAATTGACAAATCTGCTAAGTGCTAACTCTAAACATACAGTGCGGAGAAATAATTCTCATACCTAGTTTAATTTTCTTACGACAGCAGGGTTGCCGAAAAACACATTTCAACATTTTGACCAAAATCTTTTAAAAAATCACTACTATTTTATTTTACCTATTTTAAAATCTTAAATATTCGTCCGATATTAAAATTGTTCTGTTTTTTAATTCCTCTCAAAATTCTAAGACACTACATTTCGGAAGGTTTATTTTCTGAAAGTCAAAAATTTACAACAGAACACACATTTTCAAGAGCAATAATATATTAGTAAATTAAAAATTACCACATCGTTTAACAGAGGATGATCTGTCCGCTCAAACCATTCACCCATCTCACTGTTGTATATTTCTTCAGTCCCAGTCCCAACACCAGCCTAAAGTTCACAATAATATTAACATTACAAAAATATTTTATAAGGAGGTTTTTAAATGATGCCAAATCTTTTAAAAAAAATTTGTGTACGATTTCTAGATCATGTATTTATTTTATACTCCAGTATAGTGACTGGCATGACAATTACTTACAACAGATCCTGATTTGGAAGATGATTGACATTTGACATATTTGGATTTAACTGTCTTCTTCGTTGAAGCCATGACATTGATTGTCCTCTGAATAGTTAAGTTAATCATTAAATTTTGGAGGAGGATGTTCCAATCAAAATTTTGAATTCAATAGATTTTATTTGTTTTTTTTTCACATTTACATTTACAACTTTCACTTTCACTTTCACTCACCTTTCCATTCACGGAGAGAAATAGAGTGTTCAAACACGGCGGTGACGATTTGCGCGGTTTCTGTATTCAATGACAGCAGACCTGTTCAAATTAAATTACGTTCTCTATTCGTCTAAGCATTTTGATTAAATTAAAGCGAAGTTCAGGTATTATATAAGGCCTAATACACACATACAGTTTTCAAGTTTTGAAACGGATAATTTTTTGAATGAATTCCCTTTGGAAATCGCTTTACTTAGCAAGATGCGTATAATTTTTTTTCTATTTTTTGTCCAAGCTTTGGATTAATGGAATTTTTATTTTTACAATCAAAAGACAGTTATGGTATTATATGGTTTCAAGAAATAATTATTCTCTTGAATGAATACGATCCAGTAGTCCAACACAATCACTGGACTTCAAGAATAATATGATCATCATCTGTATCCTTAAAACTCCATGTGTTTAGTCTCATCTCGACCGTCAACATTTCACACCCTGTCTATGTCTTTGTAAACTGTTCAAATCAAATCAAATCAAATCAAAACAAAAATAATTTTAATAGCAATTATCTTGTGACGTCTTCTGACGAGTTTTGAAGAAAGTATTGTTGTGAATAAAGATTTTCGTCTCACCCCACAATCTTCATCGATTTCTAGTTTGTTGATATATTTCATTGAATACAAACAAAAGTAAGCAAAAACGTCCGTCATTAGGATTAGGGCATCTTCCCCTTCTCCCTCATCATCTATTCCAGTAGTGTTTAAGTGCAGTTTTAATAATTAAGTAAATATTTGCTAATGTAGACATCAGATATATCAGATTTTGATTAATAAATATCAGACAATTTTCAAATTGAAAGTGAGGGTTACGTTCTCATATACCGATAGGTTCTCAATAATAAGTTTACAATAATAGATTCAAGGGTGATTTTGACGATAACATTTTGAATTACCGTATTCCAACAATCTTAAACAAAGATTTTCGCACACTATTAAAATCATTCCGACGACAATTAACTTCAAGTAGCATTCGATTTACGGGCTATTTTAATTGTAGTACTGCTTGTAATATGTCTCGTATGACTATTGTTCACCAAAGAATAGCACAAATATAGTACTGTGAGATGGCGTCAATGTCATTGGTAACTGTTTGTTGGTCAATGTCCATGGGTCCATTTCTGAGAGTTATAACATGCAAGGACTGGACTACCCGTCCAATATATTTTCTGTCCGATGGGTTCAACCTATGAAGGTTTAGTTTTACGGAGTCCAAGAGTTCTTTGGCTGCCGCCTGAACTGAGGCCAATATTTTGAATAGGTAATACAGGAAAATGGAAGTCGCACTCGTATCCTGTAAATAAAACCCAATTGCTAACCGTTTCCCATCAAATTCTTCCATTTTGATTAGTTGGGATATAAAGTAGAAATCAAAGGTCAATTGAAAACAACAAAGACCAATCAAAAATAGCATGGGGTAAGCCAAGACAGAGTTCAAGAGTCTGGACAGCATCATGAGTTTCTTGTACTGTTTCAAGATTTCTCCAACAAGTCTCCCGTTGTTTTGTGTATCTGCCTCATTAAAATCAACCA
Source organism: Protaphorura tricampata (assembly GCA_034698835.1). NCBI lineage: Eukaryota > Metazoa > Arthropoda > Collembola > Poduromorpha > Onychiuridae > Protaphorura > Protaphorura tricampata. The sequence goes on along the minus strand of JAQGCB010002676.1, from coordinate 7,104 downwards.
AAATATCTCTCAGAAGATTTAGGGTGTAAAACAAGTTGAGTCCAAAGGTTCCCCATAAGAAAAGGAATGATCCAGCAATGGCCATGAGTTGGACCAGGAAGAATGTGTTATGAAAGAAAAGTAAGTAATAGAGTGGTCCAGTGTCTAATGCCGAGAGAAGATTGTAGGACATAAGTGGTGATGAGTTTGCTTCCGAAAGTTGAAGGATAAAAGATATGATTGAAATTGTCACAAGTGATCTAAAAATATATCACATTAATTTATATTGACTGCAAATGGAAACATCCATAATATTAGTTATGTATGACTAACTTGATAATCCTCCCATACGACCGGACCTTCCCTTCAAACTCTTGTGATCGTGATTGAACACTGGAGGAATGGTCTGGAGTGAAACAGCGAAAGATGTCCGACTGTGTATTCCAACATGCACAAATGATTTCAAGAAATGTAGATGCATAATAGTACAAGTGCCATGCGTCCACAACGTATATCAAACAAAGGAGATAATAAAATGCGATGAAGGCTGTCAAATCATCCATATCAGCACCAGAGACCCCGAGGAGTATGCATGAGCATCCAATCATTTTCATGATGTAATTCGTATTCAATAATAAATAAATCCATAACTTCCGTCTAGTAATGTAGGATGGGAAATATTCAAAATCGGATATTTTGTCTATACAAACTCGGCTAAATCCGAACCAAAGGAAGGAGTTAAAATAACTTTTTGCGTAGTCATTCATTTTGTAAATAGATTTAGAAAGGCATCAAACCAATGTTTGCAAGACTTCAAAAATTCTAAATCAAAACTAAAGAAAAACTGAACTAAATTCAATGGTTCCGTAAAAACAGATGTGGGTTTCCTTAGGTGTTGTTGGAAAAATTCAGAACGATACTGTCGAGCTTTCTGGACTGTATCATATCCGTGGGTCCGGACTCAGCTCATTTGAAATGAATTATAACGGATACGACTTAAATGGCTTGGAACTCGTTAGTTTAAATTGGATTCCCGACTTTTATCGATTTGTAATGAATTCTTCAAAAGCAGCCGTCGAAGCTATCGGAAGCTCCTTGTCGACTGTCTGGTACCCTCTTCACACTTCATTTCAGCGATTCAGTCCGCGAGAGTACAAATCCAATGAATAATCGAGGCAACGACTCAGAGTCTTTTAGTACTTGTTATTTTCGACTAGAGTCCTAAGGAAATCGATTTCTTGAAACCTTCGAGCAAAGCCGAAACCAAGATGGAATCTAATGATCGTAAAAATGAATACCAATGTTCTCAGTTTTCCACACTTCACTGTTCTAACATTGCATTCTAAATCGTAGTGAACGACCAACCACTTGAATTAAATACGGTATGAGTACTTGTACGTCTGTTGTACGGTACCACAGTTCAATTTTTAAGAGCCAACAACACCCAACCGAAGAAAATACATGGATCCGAGCAGCATTATTAATTCTGAACTGTCTTCTGAAATATTTTAGCCACCCAGGTAGACACCTGAACAGAGAAGGTCCCTATGAGGACGGGCCCGTAGAAGTTTTGATGTAATACAAAATTGATATTAATAGACATATGAAATGTGGGTGAATTTTATTACCTATGACGGATTCACGATGACGAATTCAAGTGTCATGTTTCATATTATACTTTGTGGGCTATACTATTAGTGTACAATTGAATGACTCTACTATTAGTAGAATTAAATCTTGAGTCTTGAAGGGGAAAAGAAGTAATCCTATATATTTGATGTCCAACCTCATTGAAGCCACAAACCGCACTTGTGCTTATATTTTCAAGATAACTCCTTCACGAAATGATATGAATGTGACACCTGAAATCGAAATGGCATGAGGGCTTGACACTAGCAAAGTTTTGATGAATTGAAATTCTGACAAACAAGTCACAATTAAGAAAGTCTCTGTTTGACAGCTTGTTTGCTCGAAAAAAACTACAAACACTTTGTCTCGACAAATTATGCGGGAAAGAAATCCCAGAAATCTTGAATATCCCGATGTGCAAAGTAAATTCGGACCGAATGCCGATTCGATTCGGAGCCCGAATTCGGCCCAGTTAACGGTTTTGTCCAAGAAAATCGACGCGGTGGCTTTGACTCAAGTTCTACCAAAAAATATTGATATCAACGCGTTCGTCAAATGAATCCTCCATGGATTGACTGCGAACAGTACGTGGAGAAATGAACGTAGAGAAAATGACTGTAGTGAAGAGATTATTCGAAGAGTTTTGCGATTCTCGATATGAATAATTTTTTTAACCAAACATGGAGTATTACATGTACGCACATTGTCAAAGTTGGTAGGTACTTTTGTATTTCGGTTTGCTTATAATGTATACAGAATATCATGTCATACTTGAGTAAGTAATCCGAAGTTGAACAGTGAAATGTCTTCTTACGCAAGTGAAATCCTTCACATCTTGAAGATAACCACACGTTTATAATCACAAGTTTCCTACACCATACGGTATCATTTACTTATCTATATATTACGCTAACGCCTGTGTGAGTTTGTTCTAATGTACTCCTGTGTTAAGCCATGGCAAGGATGGGGAAGGGAAGTATGAGACTATTCTGTTGGAGATTCTATTGGACGGGAGTCAGGGCTGGGGGCCGTTCAAAATCCAGCCCGTACTCTCACTTCACTCCCATCGCCATCCCATTTGATCCCAAGCACTTATACATGTTGGATAATTTGTTACGATTAGGCAGCCATTACCATTTCGCCATGCTAATGGAAGTCTCTGTTTTCCACGGGTTCGCTACTCATATATCGATCGGTAACAAGGGAATAGATAAGCAATAAAATGTCAAAAATTAATCGCCCGAATATTATGAATACGCTTTCTGAATGTAGCAGTGGAATTATCGCAAATAAACATAAGTCACAAAGCAATATTGAATTCATCGATCAGTAACAAAAAAAGTAGTGAATCAATAAATTAATATTATTTCTACGAAGAATAAATGAAAAGCTATCAAAGTGTCATGGGGTCACGTGCTACATATTGATGTTTCAGATTTGTTTGAATGAAATCCTTACTAAACATGGATGCTTCCAATACTTTCAAAAGAAATCCTGGGCAGGATTGATCTATCGATAACTCATTGACCTGCCTAACCCGCAGGACTTTCCTTTAGTCTCAACCGTTTATTTTTATTCATGAATGCATCTCCTCATGTATAGTGAAAGATTTTTAACCGATGAAATAAATATTATAAAATAAATTATGAAAACGAATGGGAGTCGGCCTGGGATGTTTTATGGAAAAACTTAAATGACGGGGACAATCACGATGGAGAATTTTCATGTCAGTGTTCCTCGTTCATTTAGTAGGCTTGAAAATAATAGACTGCTGGGATTCTCGTAGAAACCGATCGTTGCATTAAGTCGCACCTGCCTTGTGCCCTAATAACAATTCCTAACATTGTTTCTTAATTTAATTCATTCTAATTAGATTCAGAGGCATTATATATGTGAATGTCTCAAACGAGATCGATGATCCAATTTTACCGTATGATATTTTCACCAAAGAATTGCACAAATATAGTACTGGGAGATTGCGTCGATGCCATTGGTAACAGCCTGTTGGTCAATGCACATATGCCCATTTCTGAGAACAATAATATGCAAGGATTGGACTACCCGTCCAATGTATTTTCTGTCAGACGGTTTCAATCTAAGACGGTGTAATTTTACGGAGTCCAAGAGCGCTATGGCTGCCGTCTGAACTGACTGCAGTTATGTAGGGTGGAAAATATTCAAAATCGGATATTTTGTCTATCCAAACTCGACTTAATTCGAACCAAAGGAATGAGTTAAAATAACTTTTTGCGTAGTCGTTCATTTTGTAAATGGTTTTATAAGTTTAACAAATCAAACCACAAACATTTTTGACGAAGACTAAAAAAGAGCTGAACCAATTTTGATGATTTCGTGAAAAAACATATGGGTTTCCCTCGTTATGAACAATACTGAGTTTTCTAGACTGGACTGTGGTCTGGACTCACTCGCCCATTTGATATGAGTTAGAATTATAACGGCTACGACGTAAATGTGCCAATTTCTAATGAGATCTTCACACCCTGCCGAAGCGAAGGTAATATCGGATGATCGTAAAAATGAATACCAATTTTCTCTGTTTTGCACACTTCACTCGTCTAGCATTGCATTTTAAAACGTAGTGAACGACGTTACCAACGGCTTGATTTACATACGTTATGAGTACTTTCACGTCCATGAAACAACACTTGAGTGAAAAGGTATCCTTCCTTCCCACGCATTCCATTTTTAAGGTCAACTGAAGTTACATCGATCCGAGGAGCATTTTTTATTCTGAACTGTCTTATATCTACACCTCATAGGCAGATATCTGAATAGAAAAAGAAAGACGGAGTCTATAATTTTTGAGATATTTATATTGAGGTTCATATTGAAACGAAACAATTCCTCTGTATTTCTATAGGTATAAGTACCATTTTGACGTAATGCAAAATTCATTATAATAGTAATAATTATAATATATAATAAAACGCGCTGCAGTACTCATAGTTGTGACCACATCATTAATTATATTTAAATGTTAAAGGTTATATTAGATTTTTTCACCAAAGAATTGCACAAATATAGTACTGTGAGATGGCGTGAATACCATTCGTAACAGTTTCTTGGTCAATATCCATCGGTCCATTTCTGAGAGCAATAATATTCAGAGATCGGACTAACCGTCGAATATATTTTCTGTCCGACGGATTCAATCTATCGAATTTTAGTTTTATCAAATCCAAGAGTTCTGTAGCTGTAGTGTTAACCGTGGCCAATATTGTGAATAAATCATACAAGACAATGGACGCACAGCTCACGTCCTGTAAATAAAACGCCATTGTCAACCATTTCCCATCAAACTCTTCCATTTTGATGAGTTGGAAAACAAGGTAGAAATCAAAGGTCAATTGAAAACAAAGAAATAGAATCAAAAATAACATGGGGTACGCCAAGACGGAGTTCAAGAGTTTGGACAGCATTATGAGTTTTTTGTAGTGTTTCAAGATTTCCTCAAGTCTTTCGCCATTTTGTGTGTCTTCATAATCATCCAAGATATATCTCAGGAGATTTAGAGTGTAAAGTAGGTTAAGTCCAAGAGTTCCCCAAAAGAAAAACAAGGTTCCAAAAATAATTACGAGTTGGGCTATGAAAAATATGTTATGGAGGAAGAGTAGGTAATAGAATGGACCATTGTCTGATTCAGAGAGAAGATTGTAGGACATTACAGGTGATGAGTTTGCTTCCGTAAGTTGAAGGATGAAAGAAAGTATTATTATCGCAAGAACTGTCCTAAAAAAGTATAACACATTATTTGATATTCACTCTAACAAGGTACACTATTTGGCTGATAAAAGCGTTCAGTAATCGGACCAAACTTTTTGGGTACCTTGGGTGATCCAAATGATGACACCAAAAACATTTTTTGTCAAAGTAAAATTCTGACCCGCAGCAGGTCATCAAAAGTCATTTCCCGTGCCACCTAATGTATTGAGAGAAACGGCTACCAAATGCGGGAAGGGAGTCAGATGCTTTTTTGTATTACATTAGGTGGCATGGGGAATGACTTTTGATGACCTGCTGCGGGTCAGAATTCTACTTTGACAAAAAAATGTTTTCGGTGTCATCATTTGGATGACCCAAGGTATCCAAAAAGTTTGGTCCGGTCACTGAACGCTTTTATCAGTAAAATAGTGTACCTTGTAAGACGCGGTCAAGCTTATTTATTATTTACTTCATAATCCTTCCATATGATCGGACCTTTCCTTCAAATTCTTGTGATAATGGTTGAACAATGGAGGGATGGTCTTGAGTGAAACAGCTATAGATGTCTGACTGTGTATTCCAACACTCACAAATGATTTCAAGAAATGTTGACGAGTAATAATTCAAATGCAAAGCGTTCACAATGTATAATACGTCAAGAAGGTAAATTATTGCGGTCAGGGTTGTCAGGTGATCCATTTCAGGACCATATACTCCGAGAAGTATACAAGAGACTCCAACCATTTTCATAAAATAATTTATATTTAATATTGTGTAAATGCACAACTTCCCTCCACTAATGTAGGATGGGAAATATTTGGAATCAGGTGCTTTTTCTATCCAAACTCGACTTGTTCCGAACCAAAGGAAAGAATTCAAAAAACTTTTTGCGTAGTCGTTCATTTTGTGTAAGGTATGTCAATGCTTGTAAACCTCAACAAATTTATAGAAAGATTTAAAAAGAAATGACAAGTTTTATTTCATAAAATGTGATTTAGTTGCCGTCAATGAGAACAGAACACTGAAATTGGGAAAGTGGTAGTGACACTGATTATTGGCAGCCAATGCAGCAAAGATTGAGCGCTCCATACAGTCCATACCCGAAATATGTATAGATAGGTATAATCAAAACTGAACTTCACATTCGGCATCCTCATGTTCATTCCATTAATAAATTATGGTGGTAGTGGTATAACTTGCAGGTTGCACGTCATTAGTTGAATAATTAAACAGCACGCCACGATCGGACATACGAACTCCGTGAAGATCCATTTTTTTTTCATCCAGATTTTTCGTGAACTTGGCAAGGGCGCGACTGCCACATAATGTATGATTTAAATTGGAGTTTCGAGAAATGACTATTTCTATTGAATTCTTCTAAGAAAACCGAAGTCGAGGTGTAATGTGACGATGAATGATGAACAATGTTTGCTTTTTACCATGAGGGAAGAACGTATATCCACATGGGCGCCTATTTGAGGTGTGCATGTGCCTAGTGCCTACAAAGGTGGTGTCTAAAGTGGTATGTACGTATGACTCCATTTACGGGGAATGTACTTATGAGCCAGACTCCTGGGATATGTCGATTTCTAATAAAATCTTTAAACGAAACTGACGCCAAGACAGAATCTGATGCTCTCAAAAATGAATAACACGGTTCGCTTTTTTGCACACTTAACGCTTCTAACATTGCATTTTAAATTATAATAGACAATTTGGGCAGTCAATGTGCGCAAGCGTAAGCGTAGTGTAGGAAATATTCTTACACTACAC
>JAQGCB010002675.1:0-11062 GCA_034698835.1 Protaphorura tricampata | reverse complement strand
TAGCAACTATCCGTTTCTCCCCGTCCAATTTGTCTTAAAAGTAATGTGATTGTTAAAATTGTTGAAAATTAAATGATTAAGTTTTGTTCATATTTGTTGAAGGCATATCATGTATGCTCCCTTCATCCATTAGATAATTACTATTCGTCGAATTACTACGGCCGAAACCTGAAATTCAAGAAATAGTCAGAAAGGAAAAGTTCACAACCGATCATATTTAAAAGCAAATCCATACAAATGAATTACACAAGTACTACAAGTCTATTCATGGGCAATTTCCTCGATGGATGCGTTGGTCAAGATCAGTGCTACATTAGACTCGCAGCCCAGGTCCTAATGGAAGGTGTATCATTTTGTGTACTGAATTCGAGCTCATTTTTCAACAGCATTGCTGACTATGTAGCAAGAACATCCAAACCACACGAACCGCGCCCGTTTCTGGACATCCTGGAGAGGACAGAAATTGTAATTTGTATGGACAAGAGCACATACAAAATGGTCGACTCCTACTACAAAGAGAAGACGACTTTGGTTTTGATGCAAGAGAAGGCATTTGGAGTCATACTCTTAACTTACTCTAAAGAGATGGATGATGAGCTAGCTGTTCAAATGATGGGAAACAAACTGCACTCATCGAAGTTCCTCTTCAACCCAATAAAATTTTCCAAAATCATGAGTGTATTAGATAAGTGAATCAAAATAGGATATTCTTGGAAACAATTTTAGTCGTTTTGTATATTTCGTATATTCATTCGCATTCTTATTTGCTTATTGTTTCATAGGTGCGACTGATTACACAATATCCGACTCCGTGTCTACATACAAGAGAAGAAAGCATGGAGGAACGTGACTAAGCTGCTCAGAGAGTTCATCAGAGTCTGATGGATCAGCGGATGGTAACAATTCATCTCATTCCGACTGGTCCGAAGACGCCCCATTGGCCACCTCGACACCGAGGAAAAGAATTGTGCCCATTGTTGACGAATCTAGCTCTGATTATGACGTAATTATTGTGGAAGAGGTGATAAAAAACAGTTCACCGGATCCCCAACGCTCGTTCGAAATGTTCACCTGCGAAGACTGCAAAAGAAAATACGATGGGTGTGCCCAATGTACACGTATGTACGCCCAGCCATCAACACCAGAATCGTCTGTTGTGGGCATCGATGTTGCAGAAGGTCCTTCGCGTCCACCGTCCAGTCCAAACTCTTACAGCCCTCAATACTCTTACAACCCGATCGATTTCGACCATCGTCAAGGTCCATCAAGCCAATCTTATAATCCCGCAAGCCCAGTATATATTCCGACCCTTTGGAGAAGCAAGTCAAATTAAGTCAGTATTAATAATTATTAAAGAGTTATTAGTGACTACGAATTATTCTTCATAAGTCACTAGGGTAATAACAAAAATACACAAGCGTACGAAAGAGAAAGATAAGAGTGTAGAATAAGTTCACTTTAGTCAAGTTTTAATAGGACATAAAATAAGTTACATAATATCCGTACTATTAGCATACATAAGTATACTGCAAATTAGTTAAGTGTAAAGTTATTATTGTAAGGTGAAATGTAAAATGTAAGGACAATTTGTATCAAATGAAAAATTTCAGAAAAAATTAAAAAATGAATCAAAAACCCAATTCATGCGTTTTTATTTCTCATATTCCTAGAATAAGTATAGAAACAGGGATAGGGCATGTTGTCACCACTCCCAAATAATAGATTTTGGCCATGGCCAAGGGTCTTCCAGGAACTTAGTTTAGAATTAGGTTTGAGGATGACTGCACATTTTCTGATCTCTATGTATCAAACTGATACCAATACAGGAGTTCTGATATTTCATCTCCATAATTGTTAGGCATGAGTACAGAGGGTGAAGGGGCCAAGGGACCAGTCATTTCGATGTTCTGATTCAGGCAGGTGAGGATAGATTAAATACATGGGCAATTATACTTGGGTGCAAGGGTACTTACAATCGATGGGCCCATAGGACCAGGAAGTTAGAAAGTTAGATCTGCCTTCAGTGCCAAATAATCACTCCTAGTCTACGGATTAGTCATCTACTCTAGTCATAGTAATATCTAGTCATGAGAGAGATATTTGAACAATATCATACAGCGTCTCCGGATCACTTAGCGGATCCAGGGAATTGGAACTCAAGAATTTGCAATGAATTTATGATGGGTGCACCGCGTAGACCTAAGGGTGTAAATACTGTCATTATTGGAACGCCAGAAGAAATTAAACTTCTATTCAGAGGTCAAATCGCCCGATCAGAAAGGAGACTTGTAGTTAGCCGGTATCGAGTTTTGTGTATTCAGTTAAGGAAATGTAAATGTACTGGACAATGGTTCCCTGAGTGAATGTGGTGAGTTTTATGTCCAAGTAGGACTGGATGACAGGAATAAAATTCAGCACTTTCAAAGGATTCTTTTCTTGACTTCTAAACAAATTAGGGAAATCGATCATGTTTGGCGACAAGTCACCAGAGAAGAAAAGAAAGCGAAATCCAAGGAAAATACTCATGCAAGCAAATCGAATAAATATTATCATCTCTAGATGAATTGTGGTAATAAACCTTTTATTTTTTTGCTTTGTTTTTAACATGTAACGTAAACATTGCGAGACTATTCAACGGAGTGCACTAATTTTATGGTCTGTAGCTAATTTGAGAATCTGAATCATCGACACTCTTGCTCCGATAACCTTATTTTTCTTTTGTCTCAGTCCAACCTCATTCAATCCGAATTTATTTACATTGCAAAAAACTGACACTTTCTACTGTTCGTTGAACCAATTCCGTGAAAATTATGGGTAAGTTACGAGTAATTTTTTAGTTAGTAACTGATGACATTAGGATTATAAAAATTAAGGTTGATCATGGGATTGTTAAATTTTTAGTTAAACAGACTTAAGCGAAGATGAGTTTTGGGCTTTAAAATCGCACAAAACTTATTACGTGGAAGCAGCGGTGGGGTGTTACTTCGCTAAAAATAAATTGGCCCGGGATTGGGAAAGTCAATGGTTGCTTGGACATTTTAGAGGCGGGCTATGATTGGGATGGCGTATTGAATTCAATGTATTATGCTGGTTCTCCTGGTGCACCTTTTGCTGGTGAGCATTTTAAATAGTGCTTTTAAACAGAAAATACATGAAGATAATTTAAGCTTTTATTGACAATAGATTACTTGTTATTTAGGACACACTGAAGACATGAATCTACTTACGGTAAAGAAAATAAATTTGAGAATAATTTACCTTTGAGTTTGGAAATTAAGGAAAAACTGACTTTACGTAATGAAATTAAGTGGCTTATGAAATTACTTATTGTAAAAATTAATTTATGTTCGTTTCTGTATCCTGCCCATTTGGGCTACACTCGGCCTAAATATACCGGACGTAAGATATGGTACAGCTGCCCAGGGGATAACTATTTAACATATTCGGATGTATTCGGTAATGAAGTTTTGCTCATGTCTTGCACAAGGAAATAATGGCAAAACCGGATTGGCTTACAAGTAAGGGGGTTCCCGTATACGGAGTTAAACAGAGCTAAGAGACTTTTGTTTACTTTTAATGCTGCTCATCACTGGGGTTGGTTCATTTATTTATATATATTTATAAAAAAAAATTGTAGAACTGAACATTTTGAAACATACTCCTTCATGTAAATAACATATTGAACAGGATTCAACGAGAGTTACAACTTAGGTTGTAGAACTAATTTTCAAATTGCTAGTGGATTGAAATATTCTCGGTGGGGAACTAAATGCGAAGCTCCTTGCGAGTAAGTGAAAAATAAAATTGTTTATGATAGGGTACCATTGTTAATTGATTTTATGAGCATACAACTGTGCATTTTTAATATTTTATAGACGAGCGGTGACTTACTTCAAAGGGAAAAAGAAAATAAAGCCAGCTGTTTCTCTGACCAATAAGGAATTTGCTGACTTGTTCATGGATCGGTATGAGAACAAACTATACCAAGGCTAATAAACATAGTAGCCTTCGTGTAGGAGAGTCCCCCTTTAAACCTGTGCATTACCCTAACATGAATTGTTGGTGCTATCATTGCTTTCAGGAGTTTAAAACTCCTGAGGCCTTAAGGTATCACAAAAAGGTTATTAACGATCCAACCTGTTGGTATTGTAATAAACCAAACCACCTTGCTAACCGCAAGGAACATCATGATAAAAAATGCCGAGTGTATCCCTTCTGTAAGGATGCGTTTGATAAAAATGCTACGTGCAAGAACAAGGAGTGTATGCAAAAATGCATTGAATCGGTTGTAACTAACTACTGCTAAGAAGTGTTAAATATTCTGTGGTGTTCCAATTCTAAATAAGAAACGAACTAGACTGTAATGATGGTTGGGTCTTAGAAGCTAAATATTCTGCGAGTAATTCAAACTTGATTTTACATATGCACTTAATAATAAAAAAAACTGTAAAATAGTACTGAATATTTACTTTATAGACTACGAGTATAAAAATAAAACTACTTGGTTAAACAGAAAGCACTTGGTAGAGCTGCAGACAATATTTTGTAACTGAGTAAGAATTAAAACCGAATATTGAATGAATATGGAATACCTCTGATATAAATGAGCTGTTCTTGGTAGTCCACATAAGCTTGTTGCTGAATGAGAAAATCACGTCCAATAATTATTGGTGAACTTAACAATTCCACTATACGAAAGCTGTGATACAGTTGGATATTTAAGCTTGGTAATGTTACACCTATCAAGACGTCTTGAAGATTTAAACTGTCAAAATTTGGTATAGTCCTTTGCAAGAAGGATTTCTGAACATAACTAAAACTATAAGTCAAATTAAAACTAGTAGTTTTCATTGAAACTATTTGGTTGCGGGACGACATTTTGCACTTCTTAATTCACTAGGCAATATAGAAGCAATATAGAGTACAAACAGTTTTGTCAACAAAACTGAAATATGGTTCATTTTATTGACCTGTGTGACCAAACTTATTCTGCAAAGTTAAAGGGAAATGTCTGCCCTTGTATGGTAACAGTTTGATTCCTAAAATTCAACTCGACTTGATGTTGACACACAAAATCAAGTCCCAATTTAGAATTACAACTTAAATCATCCACAATTTCAAAATTGTGAAATACACGAATGTTAGTTTGGGGAAGTCGGATCCCAAAAAGAATTGTTTTTTTGCGTTGACAGATCACTGAAACTTGGATTCACATTTTTCAACAGAATGTACCCCTTACATGGGAGTAGAGTACCCAACTTGTACTAAAAAAAATAACTCCGAAAAATTATTATTCAGACAATGACATCCGAGTGTACTAAAGAGTTACTGGCTGGTGGAATATTAAATAAATTGAGTGAACCGAGATGGGAAATTTTGTGGAAAATATGTGTTAACGAACTGACTGCTATTGAATTGGTGCTCCTAGGACGTACCTCGAAATTTTTGGAAAAAACAAAGCGATTTGGAATTATTCCAGCGGAACTATTGGATTGACCAGTTTTGCTAAGAATTATATTCCACGTACCGCATCTGGCAAGTGGAGTTACTAAATGGTACAATGTTTAGTACCGTAGACCGTTCCTTTGATGAAAACAAGCCGGCTGTACTGTCTAGTGTACATGAGATTTTGCGCAATTTGAAAACTCGTGAATTGCCTAAAACCAGTGCGCAGTTTTGGAAAAGACTTGGTTCTCCAGTGTGCCAAATTGAGCTATTTCCTGTCATGTGTTTACACGACTGGAGCTCTTTTGAAGAACGAAGACTGACAGCTTTGGCTATCATGGTGATAGAGGCTTTTCCTCAACTGAACCATCTGTGTGGGCACGCATTTGCCTATCGACCCTTTCACAATTTGGAATTAGCTGAACGTATCCGAACATCGATTTGGAATCATTGTTCCCGTGCCGTAAGGTTGACACTGAGGTTTCGCACAATTCAACGGCGAATCATGCTGGACCATTGGACTGCCGCAGTTTTGAACGGTGTCCCAGAGAATCATGATGAAGAGGTTTTGCTATATGGAAATGACCTAGAGAAAATTGTTGGTACTTTATCCCACCAACTTTGAATAATATAGTATTAATGGGTTGCATCTAAATTAAAAACAAGAAGAAAAAAGAAGCTTGTGAACTGGGTGTCATTTTTGGAGAATTTGAATAAATTGTGGGTTATTACACATTAGATTTTACATGTCCTCGGAAACACTAAAGAAATAAATATTGCATTTATCTGAAGATTAATAACGAAACGAGTTGTGTCAAATTATTTGTGCGCATTATTTTGAATAAAGTCATTCCACATGTAAGAATCACGAAAATTAGAGCTACAGTTTTTTTGTTTTTGAGATCACAGTATAGACAGAACGACAAGCTTAATCGGGTACAGTTGTCAATTGACAAATTCCTGCATAATTTGCGAGTAGTCAAAATAAAATATGGAAATCCAAAGTCCTGAACATTTAAAAATGTGCTTACTTAACACGTAGTATATACATGCATGTGAAATCTCAAAAGTCAATTTATTATCCTCATGATACCTACAGGGTTTCAAGTTTAATTCTCCAGAAAAAGTGAAAAAAAATGAAAAACAGGATCTAGCCAGAAAGAATGTGCATGATTGAAAATAAAAATATGAACTGACTTGAACTATTTAAAACGCAGAGGAAATAATTCATTGAAAATTGTCCACTACCAAGCGATTAAAACTGGGTAAAAAACTAGTAAAAAAAAAGGTAAAAAGGAATCTAAAGGGCTGAATTTTGGATGACCATAATCTTTAATTAAAAATAAACTGGGTGATTGGAAGTTTTGTAGGGAAACTGAGTACGTTGGATTCCTCAGCAGGTGTATTGTCTAATTCGTAACTATGCATTGTCCTTCAGGTACGTAACTACTGTATTGTGTACGTTCCATATCTATTGTACCTCCTTATATTGGAGTAGCACAAAAAAAATGTATTAGGGATGGATCGGGTATTTGAGTAAGGGGACTTGGTTAGTCGCCTAGGGCTATGTAGACTTTGAGGGAGAGAAATGAAAATGTGGTATTGGAAAAACCGGGTCAGAACTTCTCTGTGATGTGAATGGAATGTGCTACTTTCATTGTATGGGGGAAAAAAACCCAAAAAAATGAAGCGTTACTCTGCACCCGAGCCCTTAAATGGCCTAAAGCTGTTTAAGTATTCCGACCAGATAGAAATTTGAGCCGGGCCGTGAGTAGTGGCTTGCCTGGTGTGTTGTGAAGTAGTGTCAAATTATTTTACGGGAAGATAGAAATAAAGTGTTGTAGTGACAGTGAAATATATTTAGTGTGTAAAAAATTCCAAAAAAACACAAAAAAAACTGGAATCACACTAAAAAAATGCCTACAATGAGTAAACACGCTGTGCCCTACGAAAGCTTGCAATGTTATTTGATTCCTTTAGCGGTAACGCAAGACCCAAACTTTAATGAGATTTTTCCGTTCATTATTAATAATTTATTGACACGTCGAGAAGTAGTGGTTGGTGGTGGGATGTTATTATACATTCGTGGATCAGTTGACACGACATTTACTAACTCCGATTGGATAATAACAAAATTAATAAAGTGCTAGTTGGAAAATTTAGCAATAGTGTACTGCACATTTTGGATTCGATATCCAAAATATATAACGCAAAGTAGTAGTAACGTTAACTTAAGTTAAGTTAAAGTAACGCAAGTTATATAACGCAAACGTGCGTCGTTCAGGTGAATACTAATATATGTGTGTCTTAAACATATCTGCCAATGAATGTTTGCATTATACAAAGTTACTATGCTGTATTGTTTGGCAAAATTCTAGCGAACTGGGTACACCATTAACAAAAGAAAAATTTAATGAGATGTTTAAACTACTTCACCGGAAGAAGTTATATTGTGATTTTAATTATGACTATCCGGTGTCACTTGGGACAACAGTAACAAGTAAAAATGTTTTGAATGGACTGGATTACCTTGTGGATGACCCGACCGTGCCTAAAGAGTTTTAAGATCTGTGTCGACCTCAAATTATTGTGAACTTAGGTCCTAAAGTGACCGGTATGGTAAAATGCAATTGTGGACTCGGTTTACTTAGATCAGCGAAGCAATAAATCTATCCTTTTTTACAATCTATTATTTAGGGTGTCATTTAGACGCAGAAAGCTTGGGCTCGATTTCCAGGATGCTGAGTCCAGGTTATAAGATTTGGATCACAATTCTTCCCGAAGATACTCACAGATATTTGGAGAAGGTGCGTTATTACATTGAGAGCATTAGAGAGCATTGAGAGATTACATCAAGACCTGGACGAGGAGTGTTTCAATCGTCCTGTGAACGGAGTTTATGCTTTTGATCCTGACTTGATAAAGACATGGGGGATTGAACCTAGAGTGGTACAGTTAAATTCTCTATATTTTGGTTATACAAAAAAAACTAGGAAGAAGAGAGCCACAGTCAACCCCATTACGCTTTATGAATGGAAGAAGCTGGACGAAGCCGTAGGGATATTGATGGGTGTACTGGTAGTTGCCGCATATTTCATATTATCTATAATTGCTTCAATATTTATAGCATTCCTTTCTTGCATCAAAAATGTTAGAGCGGTCTAATTTAACTAATTTCATGTATCATTAACTTTTTATTTCCAATATAGTAACGTCAAACAAATCTTCAGTGCAGTGAACCCGAATGTGATACTGGCATAATACTGGTCAACGGTTATGCGGTTTATAAAATGTATGGACTACCATGTAAGAAGCGATGTAGTTGGAACATCTGTCCATAGCATTTTTTCACCCTTACGACTCGAATTCCAAAGGGTACATATTGCGTGCTACATTTTAATTTTCTCAAAAATAGACTGCCAGCAGATGCAGGCTTTTAGTTTTACGGTGCATTCGGACCTTACACAAGTCCTTAAAGGTTAAATGATAAAAGCGGTTAGAAATATTTTTATAAATATAAAGTATAATATAAATTTTTGAGTCTTTATTCAGTCAGTGTATTCAGCTATGTCGGTTCTACGGCTATTTGTGTGGATTATTTTAGTCAGGTAAATAATGTAATGCATGTGGAGTATGTTAAGACTACAATGAAAAATAATGGTAAATGATAATGATATCAATGGGCTTAAACAGGATTAAGTCGAGTAATACTTATTTAGAGTACCCATAATAAGTAGTATAATTTCGTACTTGTTAAATGTCTTTCGTTTGAATCTCTAGTTGGGAAGGAGTAGATTGCTGCTCCAAGAAGGCAAAGCCAACCGACTCACCCGTCCTGGCTAACAGAATTATCATTGCGCCATATTCTATTGGAACCATTGGTAGCAACTATCCGTTTCTCCCCGTCCAATTTGTCTTAAAAGTAATGTGATTGTTAAAATTGTTGAAAATTAAATGATAAAGTTTCGTTCATATTTGTTGAAGGCATATCATGTATGCTCCCTTCATCCATTAGATAATTACTATTCGTCTAATCACTACGGCCGAAACCTGATATTAAAGAAATAGTCAGAAAGAAAAAGTTCACAACCGGTCATATAAAAGCAAATCCATACAAATGAATTACAACTACCCCTATACAGGGCATTCCCGAAAAAGGTACCGATTGTTTGTTTGAATTTTGATGTAGTTACAAAAATTTATGTTACAGTGAAGTTTTGATTAAAAATTAATTCGCAGGGTTCATTTAAAGTGGTGTAATTTGAATCCGCTTGCTAGTTCTGAAATATTGTACTATTTTATCTTGCAGCAATGCACAAAGCACGTCAAGTATCTAATATTACTGTATATTTTACATGACACAGAATGGATTTAGAGGTCGAGTTGGATCAAAAACCTCTCCCGCCTCAACTTAATGAATTGCACAAATGGTTTGGTCTGATTCTTGTATGTCAATGCTTGCTTTATCGATTGCCACATTTGTTTTGGAAATGTTTAGCCCCAAGGACATTGGAAGATGTTGTCAAACAATGTAAACCCTTTCAAGTTCGGTCAGAAGTGGACATGCAGAATAAGACTAAATGTGTAGAATTTGCCATTTCGTCGACCATTTCTGGTTGCAATTCAAGCAACGCAACCGAGATTACTACCTCACATTTCTCGTCGACACACTTGACTTATCGAATGCAGTATATCAATTTATCACCTTACAAGCCATTATTGACGACACTCTCTCGATATCTGGGTGCCTGAATAAAATTGTAGCCAGTTTCAATGGTCATTCTACGTTCACATGTGTTTCCGAGGAATGCTGATTGCCACATAACCGAAGTATTAACTAGAAACTCGCCCAGTATAAATTGTGTGCTCCCATTAAACGAATTAAACGAAAAAGTGTGTTTACTGAGTAGGTCAAGTTCTCGTCCTCGTCAGGACAATCAGTTCTAGCTCTTTAAGAGCACAAAACCATAAAAGGAATTCGGAGAGCTCTTCGCTGGAGAGACCGGTTCCAACAATGTATCTAATGTACCATTCTTCTGTCTAATATACAGGAAATTCACTGAATTTTCGAGGATGTGCGACTTCCCCTGCAGACGAAGTTTTCAGCTACTGCGACGGTATAATTCCAACCATCCCACCCCAAGTCTATTTTTTGGATTTCTTTTTTCTATAATACAAGAGGAGACCGCGACAAAAATGTACTTCCGGCTGAAAGCTGGTGGGAGTTGACAAAACGTGACAAAATCCGTTTGATCGTGAGGCGGTTAAACTGGAATTCTTCCCAGACGTTTCAATGTTTCAATCAGGTAATCGGGAGACCTAAAGGAATGAATTTGTAGTTCTTTCAGTTCGATGCATGACTACTCTGCGCATGCATTTCTTGTCTCTTCGGAATGAAATAATGCTAGGGGTACCTGTTAAACTGCATGGATTTTTTTATTGCAATCTTTTGATCGGACATCCCCCTAGGAACTCTCACCCAACGCACAAGCAAAAAGACCGGAAAAAAGGGTAGTAGAATGTTTTCTACCAAGTCATGTAGAAGTAATCCTCTGGATCATCTTAGTATGGCTATTCATCCTATTAACCCCCTTCTTAATAGCTGGAATTACGAATA
>JAQGCB010002674.1:0-11063 GCA_034698835.1 Protaphorura tricampata | reverse complement strand
AAATTTTACCCCTAACTACGATTACAACCCATGTTAATTTTCAGAGGAAAGGAAAAGGAAAGGAAAGTCTAAAGGAGACGGTAATTAATGTTTTTTAACTTAATAATTAGCATACCGAACACAGATCTTGATATTGTTTCTTTTGGAGATTCGTTGGTTGATCGTCTATTCGACAAAGTTCAGCAAATCCATGAACCACACTAAAAGCTGTATTGTGAACGGCAGAGGCAAAGTGCATGAGCAATTGGTCAACACAAGTGTGTGTTTTCCCCAGTAAATGATAGGCTCGTTGCAGTTTTTCGTAATGTTTTTCATCAAAATGTTGACAAACTTTTGATAGTGCAACGTCCAATTGCTCCTCAGCATTTTCTAAAGTGTCTTGTAATTTTTTTGATAATTCAGAAATACAAGTGAAATGGCTGTATGTAATGGCCGCTTGTTGACACTCTAAAATTAATTGAATTGCACCGGGATAGTCATCTTCTGCCAAAAGCTCCTGCAGTCTCTGTTCCGTCCTTTGCTGAAATTTAAATATTAATATTATTATGATTTTGAAAACCATTTTTAAGGTTTGTTTATAGATTTTGAATTACCAATGTGTGAATTGTGCGGAGAGATTTGAGGAGCGTACAAGATGCTTGACGTTTACGATAATTGGCAAGAACACTTAAACTCTTTGTTGTGAATTCTTTCTTTGTGTAAGAAAGGTCAACACGACTTTCTTTGCACGTAAAAATTGCCGCAACTAAATCATCCTCAATTTCACGGATCCTGTTTATCAATATAAATACAAATCGTAATTGTAAGTGTTGAAATTCTTCCCGTGGATTTAATTTGGTTATTCAAATTTATAACGTTAATTACCTTTGAATTTCATCAGTATAACAAGACTGTTTTTCCAAAATCAGTTGAAATACTCGTTTAGACACGACAGTTAACTCTTTGAGAATTCTTTGACGTCCTTCTCGAATGTATTCGATATCTAGTTCCTCTGGTAGTTTCTGTAATGGAAAAGATAATTAATTTTTTGATTGTCACTTTTCAACAAGTTTCCAATTTTTTGAAGCAAAAATTCCTAGTGCATGTACATACCTCCAATTCATGTAGACTAGGGTCAAAACTGTCAGAGGTGAAAAACATTGGATTAATTGTCTGTAAAATTAATTCATCAGCCTCTGGGTCACTCGGATGACTTCTAACTTCAAATTCAGAGTCTCTTCTAGAAATTGGAAGTATTTGAGATGATGGAGGAACCAAAGCGTCTCCGCCTCCTTGATTTGGGCTCAGAACTTTTTGAACTTTTTGCATTCCCTAGAAATTCCGAATGGAATAATTAAGATTAGATAATTGTAAAAATCCGGCACTATGCATGTACACAGAAGATACACAATTTTAAACTAAAAATTAAAGGAACAATTATGATTTAGAAATCAAAATCCCAATTAATCAGTTCATTTACCTCCTTTTGGAGAAGATTTTTGAATTTTTTCTTCAAATCCATTTTTGAAAATTTAATTCTCGGTGTAAAGTAAACAAATGTCTGTCTGTCGTCAAAATTTAAGGCGGGGTCCTCATTCACGTCCAGAAATGTCAGATCTTCCTTCCCACTCCATCACACAAGACTAATCGGATGAAGGAAATTGAATCAGATCAGATAATAAATTAATTGTACGATTTTAAATGTCAAATGTCATCCCTTGACTCTTTCACATTCACTTTGAATTCAAACAATATTTTTTTGGCAGCAGGCAAAAGTTTTGTCTTGAATTTTGGCGCATCCGTGTCAAAACCAGGTCCAGTTCCGAATCACGACAAATATTTTCAGAGTCACTTTGCCCCAATCATAAAGGAAAGTTGAAAAAAGTGAGATATACATTTTGAATGTTCGATAAGCAACTGACAACGGTTTTCTTTTATTGGGAATGTAAGTCAATCGATGACGATGTGCTCGAGCATACTTTTATAAACTCTACATTAATTTAGATTAGGCTTAAGGGCACACCTAAGAGTATTTTTAAAAGAGAATGGGTTGCTTTCTATTTCACACTGTGGTGGTACCCCTAATAGTAAGAAGGACATGTAGAGAGAGAAAAGCTCCGGATAATTAGAAATCCGAATCCATTCTCAATGGAAAACACGAGCGTTTTGTGCCACCCTGTACATAGTTCGACTGAAACTGCATAAATTGTATATATATTATACATCCTCATGTTAGGCCAAGACGTTTTATGAATTATTGTGTTATGTGTCTACGTTGCGATTGTGAGAGCAGGTTTTACTCTTAAATAAGAGATAAGGAGATATAACCACTTGAGACTGTGAATAATGAAGAGTTGTTTACGAAAATGTAGTCCATGCATGACGTTAGCAGTGGAAGATGATGGTGAAAGTCTTGGAGTTGTGCGTCACCTCATCATGTACTATTGTCACACTTTGTAACATTGTAACTCTTCTGTACTAATGAGATGGATTTCCGGAAAACTCGTTCAAGATCAATTAGCCAGGCCAGGGTATCCGGGTGAAATTAACATTGAGGAATGCACGCACGTACTCTTTAAGCAAAGAAAGACATTGGGAACTATAAAACTAAGATGCATTCAGAGGATTCTTCATCAGTACAAGTACAACGAATGGAAAAACTACGATTGATTTTTATTTTATTTGTGGGAAAATTAATTGCCAAGTGTTGACATTAATTTTGCACAGACTTGGCCTGAGTAATCTAAAATTTTTGTTACGGTTGTATTAATAAATACACCAGCAGATTATCAGAATGGATTTCGTCAAAACGATTAGGTCAGTTTATAATTTGAATTACAAAAGTGCATACAGGGTGGCCCGGAAAACTAAATGCTAATTGCTACCTGAAAGGACTACGGCTTACATTTTCGTACTTTTAATCCACCTGATTTTTTCCCCAAAATTAGACATGACTTCAGTTTTCCTGGACACGTACTTCCTGGAACTGCGTTCATTATAATGGGACTATGGTGGATGATAAACACATTCAGAATACATTTCCATCTCAAAGAATCTTCTTCGTCATTTGATTCATCAGATGAAGATGAAGAAATTGGTCCATTCATCCATTGCAACAGTGGAGCTTGTAAATTCAACAATTCTAAGAATTCTCAATTTTACTCTGCAACATTTAACGGCTGTTCGGCTAGGCTTTTTGGGTGTGAAGGGTTCATTAAGGTATTAAAATTAAATTGGAACTAATTAGTTGATTGTCTTAATTGATTCTTGACTTAATTAATTTCTTGGCTCGATCTCTGCAGCTCTTGTACGCAAGTTTTGACCTCTTCTGTCATATCTTGGTCGTGGTCACCGGTGGAAGTTTGGTGGACGAAGCTCAACACATGACCGTTTATCTGTTCTTCATTCTAAATGCATTGGTAGACATTACGATTTTTCTTGAAGCCAAGAATAAGGACGGCCGCTCACGGTCACGCTTCTTCCCATCAGGGTCGGATTTCGTAATGGGAGCAATAGCATGGATCGGATTTGGTTTTTTATTTTTGTCACATAAACATCATAAATCTGAAATACAGATTTATTATCATTCACTCCTCGCTTGGGTTGCAATTGTGGTTGGAATTGCACATTTGATTCAATGGAGATTTCAACGGAATGTGATTGCAAGTATTTTCAGAGCTTGTTGCTCAATTATGGCTGGGACTTGGTTGTATCAGGTAAGACAATACCACTATTTTGAATCATACAAAAATAATCAATTCTAGAAAAATAGTTTACCTAAATTGAATTTGAATTGAACCTAAACAAAATTTGAGACTATTTGTTTCCGTTTTTTATAGATTGCGTTTACATTTCATAACCCATTCATCACTCCGGTACATACTGATCGTGGGTTAGAAAATGGAGGCTTTTCAATTCAAACCGTCGGCGTCTTACCACTTGCGCATGTACCACACGACCACATAACAATGGAGCATGGGCACGAGAATGTGATGCGAGTCATGTTTGGATCCACCATATTTACATGGCATGTCATCTCAATTTTTATATTTACAGTAGTCACTGGACTCCTAATTTCTCGTAGGAAATCCAACGCAAAAGATTACACCATTTACACACCTATTCCTCAGTGTTGAATGCATACATTTGTATTTTAATTGAAATTACCTATGTGGAGTTCTAGTCAATTATAAGAATGTAAATAAACTTTACTCACAATAAACTAACGTTATTTATTTTGTTAATTGTTTGGGTTGGGAATTTCTGGGATGGGTGTCAGAAGGATAGGAAGTAGGAACCACCGTGGAGTGAAGTCAATCCCTTAATACGTGGACTGATTACTTATGTACGTACACAAGTGGAGGTTGTGGTTGTGGTATAAACACAAGTAAGTACATAAAAAGAAAGAAGGAAAAAAACCCAGGTGTCTTTACGGAAGTTTAGGACCACTTCAATTTGAAGTCCTATTAAGCTGAGAGATATTTTTACTATTTGGTAAAACCCGGGCATGTGCCATGCCATGTCGTGTGTGTCCCACGGTACGCGTACAAGCTACTAGGCTATAATAGTAGGATAGGACGAAACTATTATTTAGTTAGACTATTGAACTTTCCACGTCCAATTGTTACCAAAGGATAAACATCCGAGTTATTTGTCCCTTGAGATGTTGGTGTTTATGTTTGACATTTCCAGTTGGTCCTTGAGCTGAGTTGGTCCAGTCAGTCCACCACAGCCACAGTTTTTTCCTTAAATCTCACGAATCCCGAATCGGACGGAAAGGAACCGGGCATGGATGGAACATATGTCCATGTCCAGGATATACATAAGTAATGCCATGTCACCCATACATACCTTTCCCTTGCATTGCATGCTGGTGCTCTGAAAAAATAAGAAAGGAAAAAATCTGCAGGAAATGAAATGGAATTTCGTGTGTAGTTTTTATCCTGGAAGAAAACTCAAATCCAGGCATCATTATTTTCACGAGAGAACATATTTGTGTGGTAAAAGAAATATTTTCTTGGCAGATCTCTCTGGTACGAGTACTCCAACGCATTTCAACCCACGCATTGCATATTGCATTATTGGCCAGGCCGGGTAGCCGGGTTCACAGAAAATTCTAGAATTCAAAGAAAAAAAAATTCTTCGTACGTATTTTGGTTTCTCGTTCGTATGGATTTGACGAAATTCCATTCCATCATTGCGTAGATCCATATTGCATACAGGGTGGTACAAAATACTTTCACCTTGTTTTCTCCAGGTGTCAACAAATATGACGAATATATGTACACGAATTTTCCTACCCTACCCTACCTGTAAAGTTTTTTATGGACGCATAATTCAGGAAAGATTTTAGTTTTCCCATATATATTCTGGAGAGTCCACAAAATTCCAATAGGGTGGTTCGGTATAATAAACTTTCACCAGTAAAAGAGAAAGTAAAGTATTTTGTGCCACCCTACCTACCCAGTTTTTTTTATATGAAGACATCACATGGTTTTATCGAAAAGAAATAAAAGTGGGTGCACTTAGACTGGGCTTGAGTAATAATGATTGAATTGGGAATGTGAAATGGTGGATGCTTGTAGAATTTAGAGTAGACGCGAGTTCTGTCCTGAAAGAACTGCCGGATCATTTGATGGGGGGAGGAACTATAGGAACATCTCAGGTAAAGTAGTCCGTACCTTACGTAGGAAATAGGAATAGGTCTGTTGATTATGAATTATGAATGAAAACTTGATTACCTTTACGCCACAGCCACAGAGCCACAGTTCTAGAATGAGATCTTAACAAAATTACTTCATTTCTAAAGATCTATCTCCCAAAACCCACAAAGTTTTAATTTTAGTAATTGCTCTAGCTCTCTCTCACTCAAATTCTCTCATAAATTTTATTTTGAAATATTTTTTTTGTGTGTGATTGAAATTCTGTGTTGTGTGTTTTTCCTCCCATAAATTAATTTGCCAAGTGGCTACAACGGCAACTGGAGAAGTACGTAGAAGTAGTACGTAGCTAATTTGACAGCCGTGTGGAGTAGCGTAGCGTGGAGTAGCGTAAAATTGTACTATGTTGTAAAAATGCGGGTATTTTCTCTGAATCATTATGTGTGAGTAACGTCTTATCGGATCTTTGACTTTCTTACGTACGTACGGTACGGGACGGACGGGGAAAGTGGTCCTGTTCTGTTTAGGACGGACGGTACGGGTATACGGTACAGGGTACAGCCTACAGCGCACGAGAATGGTACTTGTTCACATGTGGTGCCTAAATTCGGGAGTACAGTACACAGTGTAATAGTGTACATAGTCTTGCATGTTATTTTCGGTTCCAGCGTCCAATTGCACAATGAGTAGTGTACAGTACAGTACATGGTGGTTCATAATCATTTGTCTTAAGTCCGAATTTTAATTATACAAAATGTATATCTCACATTCTGATTTTACCGTTTGGTTATATAGAAATGGACGGCGAAGCAAAATTAGCATAAGTTGTAAACTACTTTTACTTTCTCCAAACCAAATGGAAAATATCCAAAAATGACTAAATTCACTTCGGAGAAAGTACGGTAGGAGTGAAAGTACTGATTATTCTGAACGTCCCTGTGGATCGTACGGGACTGCTTGCCTTTGCCACTGCGTGTCCCAATCCCATAAGTAATTCCATTCGTAAAAGGTAAAATATAAACTCCACTCCACTCCGTGCTCCTCGCTCCGCTAACTTTCTCCTGTGTTCATGTTCTCTTCAGTTCAGTTTGGATGGAGAAGGTTGTACTGTACGGAGACCCCAAAAAAAAACTCCAGGAAAAACAACCTACTACCCGTGTGTGTGTCCGTGTGTCCG
Organism: Protaphorura tricampata; assembly: GCA_034698835.1. NCBI lineage: Eukaryota > Metazoa > Arthropoda > Collembola > Poduromorpha > Onychiuridae > Protaphorura > Protaphorura tricampata. The sequence goes on along the minus strand of JAQGCB010002674.1, from coordinate 4,247 downwards.
GGTATCATATCAAATTCCATGCATGAAAAAGAGAAAAACACACGCCGAGCCGCCAAAAAAAAATAATTCTACAACAGAAAATGTGAAAGTAGCATGCCAGTTGAGTAGTTGAGTTGAGAGAAGTAGTCAGGCAGGCCAGGCTTTCACCACCGCACCGCTTTCTCCGAAAACGGATTGCCTGTTAATACCCGGGTGGTTTTCGGACTTAATTGTCTGGACGTTGGATATTGTGCTGTGACTGGATTCAACGACGACTACTTGTGATTTTGTGAATTTGATTTCAACAAATGAAGAATTTTTAGTGAGGAAGAAAAAAGTGAAGGAAAAAATGTGAAATGGTGTTGAAATTGAAGGTTGGGGTGAATTTGGAGGAGTGAAAGTGAAATGTGGATGATTGGAATGTGTGAAGGATGAGGAGAAAATTATGTTATTATTTTGGAGGTGGTATTTTCCACACAAATCCAGGGGTTTATGGTGGTGGTGCTAGTTTTGGTGCTGCTCGTACACCTCCTGGGTCCTCACATAGGAATTGGATATGAGCACATCAAATTCAAGTCGGAAACTCAATCCAGTCGCTGGATCCTTTAAGGTACTTCCGAAATGTTCAAAATTAGTTTTCATTTCTAAAGAAATATTTTTTAAAAAAAATTAATGATTTTTATAGTGATATTTTGGCGAATTTAACATGAAATTGGAAAATAGCGTTCTCGTGGAATTTTCTGGATATTATTTCAAAAATTCGTCGAAATATGGCTGCGTTTTTTGATTGTTTGAATTAATTTTTGACAATTTGTATTTCGTGGAATGAAAAAAATAGTCAACTTTTTAGCGTCGGATCATTTTTACACCCTGCTGTAATTCTAAAAATCAATGCCAACATTAACATTTTTGGTTAAATTTTTGTAAAATATGTGCCAAAGTGTTCTCCGACGATTCTCACCTACTTTTTTTTCTGACCTGATGAAATTTTCGGAACCTTCAATTTTCCCTGTGCTGTGTATAAAAGTCAAAGAAGGACTTTTAATAGTTTTGACCTAATTTGAGTCCAGGCATTCATAGGAAAGTGAGTCAGTGAGTGAGTGTTAAGGTATGTCCTGTGAGTCCTGTCCCTGTCCGTGTGTCGTGTACTAACTAACGTTGTATGATGTAGACGTACAGTCAGAGTCACATCACAGGAGTCACGTTCATCGAACGGGACATACCATTACCGGTTTTTATTAGCTTCTAGTTAATTAAATGGAAAGGTCAATTACTAATTACACAATCCGCATGTGTCTATAGGTGGTGGGTGGGACGGCCCTACATTGGCGGGTAATTAACTTCTGTTTACTTAACATTGCATGTACGAACTCATGCTAATGTGAATGCCTAAAATTATGCATGCACGTTCGTTCCTTGTGTTCTATTTTAAAAATCTAATCTGACCTAGAATCATGTGCCTGCCATGTGCAATACATATGTGCATGTGTTTGTCATTTAATTTACAAAACTTTGATAAAGAAATAATTAATTATTTTTTTAAAAAAAGTTTCGGGAAAAGTTAGGAAAAAAGAAAGAAACAAAAACTTGAAAGAATTCTTTGTGTTTGCCCGTTTGCCGTGCCGCAGTGGTGTTTTAATGTTTCCCATTCATCCAACCATCCATCCGTCATACATTGGAGTCAGTGGGGTGGATTGAAGTATTACAAGAGTGAAAGCACACAGTGAAAGTCTCATTACTCACGTTCCTTGGTTGTACAGGGTGGGTCATAGACTTTTGGGCCATTTGCTTCTTATTTTCTCCATATTTAGATTGTATATATCTATAAAATTTAAATTAAACCTAATGTACTTATAATTTGTGAAAATTTTTGACACACATTGTTGGACCTTCAGATTGGAAGTGTTAAATATTATGAACCACCTTGTATATTCACATTTCTGCGATTTTAACCTTTGAGCTATCTTTGAAGTTGAGAAGGAACCCATTTCACAAGTAAACCTTGGATGAAGAAATTCCTTCAAGGTTAAGCAATTTAAGTATTCTCATCACGAGTATGCATGATGATTTCGTCAACAGACGTCGAAATTAATTTTTAACTTTTTCTTATTAAAAAATAGTATATGAGTTGAGGTAGTCATTCAAGTCTCGTCAGTTCATACAGATTTAGCTTGACTCTTGCAGGATGCAGGAATAGAACCCGGGACGTGACCTTAAAATATTTTAATTTTCCAAAAAATTGTCCCACACTTGACTGATTATTTTGACATGAGGAAGAGTTACCCCGTGAGACCTTTTGTCGGTTGTAAAGCCCTAATTAGGTACAAGTGAAGTCTGAAAGATCTCCTTCTCTGGTTTTACTACTACATTACATTTTGAGAGCGGAGGAGAAAGTTTTAATCGGGCTTTCACCCGAGAGAAACATAGTGGATTTTTGGGCTGCCTCAAACAGAAGCAGCCCAACAGACCTCACTTCGTCAGTCAGTCAGTCAGTCTATGCTCTGTGCATGCACTCCACTCTGCCGACTTTCCCAGTTTTGAGTGGAATAACGTTCTAAAAAATTTATTTTGTAATAAAAACTTGAGTTGTTTAATTTTCCGGTTGGGCAAGAGCAAGCACTTTCATGTTTTCAACATACGCTTACACACACACACACGATGATGATGGAAGAATTCATAGAATTAAACATACAGAGCAGAAGAGAAGCACAGAGGAATATTATGGACCAGAAAACTCTTGTTGAATTAATAATGGTTTACCAAAAACTTTCCTTCCTTGTGCGCATTAGGAGCAGTAGCAGGATGAGGAGGGTTATCGGTTTTCCGCTCATGTTAAGTAGTAATTAGCTAGATTTAACAAGTACAGGAGTGTAGCAAGTGTACAAGTGTAGTCAATCTATGCTATGTCTCAAGGGACCTACGTACACTTTCACTCTACATCTTCTAATCGTTAGTTGCCTTCCTTCAAAATAAATCTGCTATCTAACTTTTTTTAGCAACAACATTTCAATACTTGACGGATTTTTGTTTGTGTGATTTATTTGTAGTTGGATTGTAAAACAGTCAATGAGCATTGAAATACATTGACACGAAAATTAGACATGGGAATTGGCAAAAGAATGATGATTTCGGACTCAATTTCCGGAAAAGTCTTTTCGTTTCGTTTGAAAAGAAAATGAAAAGGAAAGTAGTGTCTTGGGAATAAAGAAAACAAATCGTGAATTCACTTCATATGTCTGGAAAAAAAAAGAAGGGAAAAGAAATCAACGGTATTAGGCGTTAAATAAATAGGAAGGAGTGGAGAAGTGTTTTATACATACACATACACGAAGACGTTCAAATTTCCTGAATAATTTATCCCAACTTCCACCTTTTTGAACAAATGAAGGATCATGTAGTATTTTGGGGGGAAGGGGGAGGGGGTAGAAAGGAGGAGGAGGATTCGACAGGAGATGAATGTATAGGAGACTCGAGAGAAATTACTCTTGAATTCTTAATGGAGAAAGTCCTCTGGTGTACACTACACCAATTGGAATTCACTCCATACTACTTTCTCCTCTCTTTCTCATATAAACTTTCTTCAAGAAAATATGCAGACAGACAAAACGAGATCCACTACTCACTTTACATCCATGCATTTATTTTCTTAATAAGAACTCCATAGTCCTACGACAGCCTTACCTGGGCATTCCAGAAAAAAGGTGAGGATTAATGAAGGGAGGATCACGCGGATTCAAACACTTTGTTCTTTTTGAGCCGAGCTCTTCAGAATTCTATCCTTGCTTCCATTCCAAGATGAATGAAATATTTATTATAGGGTGGTTCTTAAGCTCAAGCTCAGGAATCATATAGGCTTCCTACCTGTGAAAATCTTGGCTATGGACCACCCTAATATGTAATATGTAGAAATACTTTGACTGGGAAGAAAAAGTGTGTATGCGTACGTAAAAAATGCAGAGAGTTGTCTTTGCCAAAAGTCTCAAATCATAAATCACTCCACTCTTTGCTTTCCCTCAACCAATTCACCATCCATCAACAAACAACCAACCTTTCCCTCCAACGTTACGTTACGTCCGGCACTTCGACTTCATGCGTCTCATCACATCTTCAATCAGACCGGAATCTCAAGAAGAACAAAAAAAATCCTTCACCCTCTATTTCTTGGATTGACCTTTGACCTTGTCTATACGCATGCATTCCGTTGCCGTTACAGTTGAAACATCCATTTACATACACATACTTACATTGATATTTTCTGACGATAAGTT
>JAQGCB010002673.1:0-11065 GCA_034698835.1 Protaphorura tricampata | reverse complement strand
AAGGATTTCCAGGTTTTAATGAAAATCATGACATACAAAACATTCCTCATGCGATCCACGACATTGTCATTGATGAAGATCGGAGTGTGTCAGGATCAATTTCTCAGGAACAGGGCAGAGAGATAGAGGCTTCAGATGTTGACCCGAATATGATGAAATGGGCAACTTTAATCGAAAGAGATGAAGTTTTACGTGAACAAGGGATTGAGTCGGAATTCCAATTATTGGACGTTGTCGATTTTAGCGACAGAATGTTCGATCTTTTGGAATTGAATATCCGAGGCTTGGAGTTCCAACAGCTGTCCGATTCGCGGAAATCTCATCATACATTAGTTCGCCCAGCGGAGTCTCCAGAAGAAGATGAACTTTCGGATGATCCAGATGCCATGGAACGGGTCCAAAATTTTGCTGAGAGGTCTGACACCTTGAAAAAATCCGAAATTAGGAATTATCTCAGCAGTTTGGAAGTGTTGGATGAATCTGGGGACGAAAGTGATAGTTCGGACTCTGATTGTGAATACGGTTGGACGAGTCCAATAGACTCTGAAATCTTTGAATCAGACTCAGACTCTCAACTTTCCGAAGTGGACGAACAACTCCCAGTCATGACGAGGATGCTCCCACAGCTAATCAGTGCTGATGAAATTGACGGACTGAGCACAGAGCGGAGGGAGAAAATGCTCCAAGGCATTGGTTCCGATGATGCCTCATCCAATGAAGATTCAAACGAAGAATCAAATAATGAGTTAGCTCTTCAATCTCAAGTACAAAACCGGGAGGAAGAGGCTTCAGACTTTCAACTAAATATGAAATGGGCATTTCTAATGGAAAGAGATGAAGTTTTACGTGAACAAGGGATCGAATCGGAATTCCAACTATTAGATGTTGTCGATTTTAGCGACAGAATGTTCCATCTTTTGGAATTGAATATTCAAGGCTTGGAGTTTGACCTGAAAGTCCAACAGCTGTCCGATTCGCGAGAATCTCATCATACATTAGTTCGCCCAGCCGAGACTCCAGAAGAAGATGAACTTTCGGATGATCCAGAGGAAATGGAACGGATCCAAATTTTTGCTGAGAGGCAACCTTATTATACCTTAAAAAACTCTGAAATTAGGGGTTATCTCAGCAATTTGGAAGTGGTGGATGAATCTGGAGACGAAACTCACAATTCGGACTCTTCGGTAAGAGTTTGAATTACAATTCATTCAATTTAGAACTAAAAAAATATTCTAACCGAAAATATTTCTTTTGCAGTGTTCTTATACCCCACGATCAGAGGATGAGGCGAATGAACTTCAAGAACATATCCAGTGTTTAGAAATGCCTTGTTCAGAAATTAACGAATTGGAAGATTTAGCTGCGATAAAGTCACATCCTCATACAAGTCCACCGGATCAATTTCGCTATGCTACGGAAGAGGAAGAAGCAAAAGTTGGTATTTGTGGAATGATCTGGGGAAGAACATGGGAAGAGGATTTCAATCATGCTCAAACATTCATGAGGACCCTGGATCGTCGGAAGATCACGGAGGAACAGATTTCACTAAGCGTTAGGAGCTACGAAGCTGAGCCAATCCTATCACCCGAGATTCAACAACTCTCCGATCTAATTCTTGGTGACCCAGATTCTGAGGAAATTGATTCAACTGACCAAGGGATTTCCGGAGTGATTTTCGGAAATAGCTGGGACGAAAACTACAGACTAGCCCAAGTCTACATCCAACAGTATCAACAGCTACGGCGTGAACTTGATGACACTACTCTACGACAACGAACTTCAGCTCGTCATCACGGATTTGAGTCAGCGGACACGGGAATTACCTGATTCAAGTATGCCCAAGATTCTAAATGTTTGACGTATAACATTTAGCAAATGTTTGTAAACTGTTTTTGTATAATCAGAGTGTTATGTCTTCAAAGAAGATTATTTGTTATAGGTTAAGTTAAAAATTAAAATAAAAACACAAAAATAATTCTTCGTGTCTTTCTTAATTAAGTTCATTACGTCGATTCGTCCCATTATCAGTCTCAAGAAGAAAATGCTCTGAAAAGTTAGTTTTAGCGAGCGCTTTTAATATTCGTTCCTGCTCTATTCTCGTTAGTTTAGGATTAGACCAAAAAAAGTGTTTTCATCATTTTGTATTTAGCTTCCGATTTTTCTCTCCTGTTTAAAAAAGGTATAACTTATTCAACTAAAGTCTCTAAAGTAAATATAAACAGGTAGGAGATAAGAAATAGCTCAGGATGAAAGAATTTTCCGGTATGGTCAGGCTCAGTGTCAGGGGTCAGATAGCAGAATTAAAATTGAAATGAATGAATCAGATGACCTTGACCTTAATATTTTCTACTTTGAATAAATAAATGCTGTGTTAATTTGTGGTGACGGTACGATGTGAACAAATATTCGAAACAGCCGATTTTCTGCATAAAAATATTCCAACAAATTTATTTCTTCAAATTTTGAATTCTGGTCAGGTTGTTACATAATGCCATTATCGGCTGATTCTAATTTGGTAACAGGTTACAGTAGGGAAATATGTATTAAAAGGATTCAACTCGGTGGAGATTGTCCTCGAGCAAAATCTTTGACGAAAATGTCCAAATTAGCTTCTTCAGCATCAACCATTTCGACATCCACTCCTGCTGTTGCTTCAATCCCAAGTACAGAAGCATTTGACCCTGAACGGACAATATTTAATTGGATAGTTGATTGAGTTGGCGGTGGATGTCCATGTCCATGGACGTGGGCGCTATTTGTCGGGATATCAATATGTTGGTGGATATGAATGCTACCGAGATTTCCATTGCTTATTCCTACTCCTCCGTATTCTTCACATTCCTCCTCAGCCTCATTAATCCGACGTCCATGGATGTGGGCATTACTATCGTATCCAGAATCTTGACACTCTTCAATTTGATTATTATTCCCTGTAGAAGGTGTAATTGTGACCTCGCAAGAGTCATCCTCTGAAGGAATTTCACATGAATCTGATTCCACGACATTAGGGATGCACGCTGCTGGCGCTGGCACAATTTCTTCGGGGTCACACGGGGCATCCTCATCTGTTTCTTCACCTTCCTCTACATCGTCAGAATCATCTTCATCTTCGTCATCCTCATCTTCTGGTTCACTCATAGGGCCAAATCCCCCATCCGAATTCCTTGATACTCTGATTGATGTAGGTTTATCTTGCTTTGATAATAGAATTTTGGCCATGACTTCGTAGCCGCTTGTGTGGCCACTGTTCTGGGTAATAAGACTTGGACGATTGATGCTTGAAACAATCTCAAGTTTCTGGATTGTATTTGTTTGGAGTAAAATTGCTAAGTCTGGTACACGTAGTCCAAAATTAGATTCTTCTCCAATATCGTTGAGTTCAAGTTTATTCAAATTTGGAAGTCCTGTTGCAATGAATCCAATCTCATCGGAATCGATTAGGAGATGCATGAGTTTTAAAAATTCAATCGTTTCAGGCAACATGTCTACATTGATGACGTTGGGATGAGTCATAGCCCCTGGACCTGACACACATGTTGCATTGCCTTTGAGGAATAATGTTTTTAAATATGGGCATTCTTGAAATACTGAAAGGTCAACTTGAGTCCCCGTCGTTGATGAAGGCCGGCGAGATTCTGACGCTGATGATAGAACATCAACATTGAGAGCAATCGTATGAATTAATCTGTCATTTCTTCTCAGCAATTCTCTCGGGAAAGGAGAATGACGTGACTCACACCAAAATTGTAAATATTCTAAATTGTTTTGTGTCTCAATAAATTTCTTCCAAATCTCTGTATTGGCTGACTTGGCCAATGCGAAGTAATGAAAACTTGACAGTTCAACATCTTTGGCGGAATTGATTGTGGTCATATTGAGGTCTTTCTTGGATGGGGATTCACTATAAAACCTTTCTTCGTATAGAATTCCATTACTATCATGGATCAGAGCAAATTCAGACTCAATGTTCAAAAATTTTAATGTAGTCTTATGGGCTGCAACACAAGTGAGAATTGAGCGTGCAAAATCTTCATCCATTGGGGGGAAAGTGGGCGTGGACACAGAAAGATAAGTGAGGATTGGGAAATTGCTTCGAGTCGTAAGGATAGCAGAGATATTTTCAAGAATTCCACCCATATCAGCACGAGTTCCATGATAATAAGTAAAATTGGTAGATGTGATGTCCAAACATTCCAAATTTGGTAGATCCAATTGATTTCCACATGCAGTGATATTTAAACATTCAAAGGAGGATAGGTGAATTTCCAATAATTTGAGATTGACGAGAGGTCGAAGGAGTGATGAGAAATTTGAGTGAGAAATAAATCCGTCCAAATGAATTTCTTGAACCAATTCTGGGGACTTGAATGCTGGAATCTTTGGGGCTCCAACTCCACTGAGGTAGCACACACAAATTTCCTCACAAGAAATTGAACTGATTGGCTCCCATTGGATTGGACATTCACCATTCGTTGTTCTGAATTCACTTCCACAACCAAAGAATCGTGCAGTCTCATCTTCATGGGTGTCGGAATTGGAATAGCGTGGGGACAAATCCATCTTAATCTTAATCTAGATATCTTAAAATTAATGATACCGTTAACTTTACTTTAGATGTAGAAGTTTACAGTTTTAAAAGCCATTTGAGTTTAGCTGTTGGAGAATTTCTCTAACGAAAGTTGTCATGACAGACAAATACAGCTTAACTCTTATAAATCGCTATGTAAGATTGCTTGTCTCTTGAGGATGGCAATCTTTGACGAAAACGAAACCAGATGAAAAGATAGCTGCTGTAATTTGTCATCATGTAATTTATCACCGTATAATTTGTGATTTTTATTATCTGGATAAATAAATAATTACGGTCATACTCCGATGACAGTATTTGTTCCAATAAGTTAAACCATTCGTGAATAATAACATTTGAGCTCATCTTTGTCAACAAAATACTCCCTTGGGTGACAAATTAAATATTGGTTTGCCCAGTGCTCACGGATCATGAATGAACCCTTTTCTCCGAGCATAACGCAAGGTACGTTTGGATTTGCGTTTATGATCACAGGAAATATCGACATGTCAATAATTCGGAGATTAGTTGTTTTTATTACCCTGAAATATAAAAACGTTTTATTATGTAAAATCTTGGAGAATATCACTAAGGAATATGTAAATATACTTTTCCATTCCGGAATCTTACCTTAGTTGAGGGTCAACGACGGCAAAGGGGTCATCGCGTCCTCGGCCCATTGGACATGTGCAACACTATCATAAGACAGTAAATGTTTGAAATTAAATGCAATCCAGAAATCGATATTAGGAATAAGTATTAACCTGGTGATGAATTGTGATTGCAAAATGTGCGACGAAACATTTCCAATAATTGTCACTGTTAAATTTATGCATTGAACACTCCTCTAGTGGAAATGGGGATAATTTTGCTCCAAGTTTTTGGAAAGTTCTTGTCTTCTCAAATAGATCAAGTACAAATCGGATTCCTGTGCGAAATCAAATAACAAGAAAATATGAATGGGCAAAATGGTCCACCGAAGAATCGATATTTCAAAAGCGAGGTTTGATTATACATGAGTACTAACCTTCAACAAAAATATTGCCATCTTCACCGTCAGTCAAATACCCTGCATCCAATATTGGCTTATCAAATGGATCTTTACTTCTTAGCCAAACACTTCCAGTACTCTTCGGGCGTCCAAGAACTACTAGGACAAAATTTGCATCTCTACCGACATGTGGTTTGTAAAATTTAGTTAGGAATCCATGCCGGAAACCAAACGATCGTTCTTGATCTAATCCAAATGTTCTGTGAATTCCAGCACCAATGAAATGAAATATTATGTCTGGCCATTCGGGATCGGCGTATGATGTGGAAAGGGCACCTGCACCGGAAATTCCACTGATAGAGACGAGTGGACCTAGTAAAATGCCAAGATTTAATTAATTTTCGTTTGTCTAGTCATAAAGAATGCAGAAACAATGAATAAGTCTTGTTCGTCATTTGTCAATCCTCAATCTTATACAGAATTGGCACATTTTTCGAACGTTTCAGGACATATTGAGTCCAAGTAGGTAATCGGGGTCAGGTCGTTTTGTAGATGTTTTACTGAATTACTTACCGGAACCATTAAAAAGAAAATCTCTGACAGAACCCAAAGTCACATCTCGATCAGCAACCAATGAAACTGGTTTGTCCAGCAGAATGGGGCCGATATTTGCAAAAATATGATCTTGTAAATTCTTCCCGACATTTGGTAGATGGACCCGACATTTAATCTTAAAGATAGATTTTGATATTAATATCGACTGAGCATATGGTCTGATAAATTGAAAGTGACTAACCCCTTTCGAATTCAGATGCTTTTTTGTCCCAATCCCAGACAACATCAACAAATGTGGTGTATTCAGTGAGCCAGCACTAATAATCACCTCTTTTCTGGCTCGAACAAATTTTTGAACTCCAAATCTCATATAGGTCACCCCATATGCTCGTCGATTTCGGTCCAGATGAATCTGTGGCATATTTTGGCAAATTCAATAGGGTAATCTCCCCAAAATACCGTGTCCTTACGATGTGAAAAATTTTAACTGATAAAATATCAAGTAATATCACTTTACTTTGATGACCCTGGAATAGCGATAAATGGACAAATTCTCTCGTCTCAAACGCTTGAGGTAAGCGCGATAGGTGTCGAATCTGGTCCCTTTCTTCATCGTAACATCCATAGGGGCAAATCCTAATATTATTCGAGTTCTTAAATAAGTAATAGTAGTAGTTTTCAAGTTAGTCACTTCAGTACAGTGTAAAACACGATTAATTTTGGAAAATATCGTTCTTGAAACAGACCCTTTACTTGGTTACTGTTGAGGTCTTGTGTGTGATATCCGATTTCTTCTCCAGCTGCCAACCAATTTCTACTTCCTGGGTCTGCTCGAAGTTTCTCTACATATAGTGGACCCCCAGTACCGTGAACGCTGGCTGAAAATTTGGAACCAGTTGAATAGTTTAAGTGTAAGAAATCATTTTGTTACGAAATTTTTTGTTCCTACCATTTGGAAAATGGCCGTGGTAGTCTTCCAGTTTCTTAAAAAATGGTAACAAATTCTCAAATCGCCAACTGTCGTCGTTTGTTCGATTCGCCCAATTATCATAGTCTTTCGGGTGCCCTCTCATATATATCATACTGTTCAGGACACTACTTCCACCCAAGTTTTTACCTCTCGGCCAGCGAGCAACCTATTTGATTAAACGAATTGTCAACTAATAATTCATATTCACAATTTTTCTTAACAGAAACAACACAAAAAACGGAGATATCGAAATATTTATATTTAAATGTGAAATACATGATCAATTAGCCCTTGAGATGAGTTACGTTGTGGAATTGTCCTGTGCTGCCAAGCAATTGGGCTTTGTCCAAGTAAAATAGCATTAGCAACTGGAATATAAGCCAAAGGGTGCGGATTTCCTCCAGCTTCTAAAAGTACGACCTTATTCTGTAATCCATATTAAGATGACTAATTATTACGATTTACTATAAGCACAACCATTGTTAAATTACGTACATATTGTGAGAGTCGATTTGCTAACACAGCTCCCGATGAACCTCCACCAACTACAGAAAAATATTTAGGAGATAAAAAAAAATTAAAATTGTCTGAAGTGTATGAATCCATTATTCCATTCCAAAACCAAAAGTTAGCTTAATTTCTTACCCACGATGAAGTCAAAAGTCTCAATATTATTCGGGTTACTAAAATTTGGTTGAAGGAGTCTTGTTCGTAAAAGATCATTATAATAAGCTATTCCTGTATAAGTAAACACCATAAGTGGAGCGAGTGTGTAAGTCAATGGTATCACAAAACTTGGCAATCTAATTTTGAAGATACTATTCAGCAAACCAAATCTAATGGGAGCCATTTCACATCAAGCACTCTCACATGCACTCACACACACGTTGATACTTAGAAGAACTTAATAAATATACAAAACCGCAGTCACTCCGTAAAAATCAGTCATATTTTTGTACAAATGATTGTAATTAACAATTAAAACCTCAATAATGACGGTTAAGCGATTCGACCGATATATCACATTGAAGTTGAGAGTATTACTTTGTGCACTGTTCAGTCGATGTTACATTATATTTTGACGTGCGTATTATGAGGTCAGGAACGTGAGAATTGATGCGAAAATGAAAGTAAATTAAAAACATAACATTACTGCCGCTACGCTAAGTTCTCTTGTTTCTTTCAGACACAAGAGAACATGCGATGTGTACATAACATTACATGACCCAAGTATTAGAATGATGGGAGTATGTATGAGCAGTCTGACGAGACGATCAGGATTACGACAAATCATGCACATTATTGCAAAGTCAAGTTAATAAAAACAAGTGAATAAGTTCGTACTAAATTAATGAAATACAAAAGTAATACCTAGAGAATTGGCAGTAGTCTTGATTGGGTCACTGCATACAACAACAACACTTTCTGTGGAAATGGAAACACATTCATTCCAATGCAATGCGATGAAAATACGGAGAACATTCTGTGCGAATATCTTAATCGTTTAAATTACTTAATTGTCATTCTTCTCATTAATGCGCACGCCATTTGACTCATTGATTTTGGTTTGTTTCCGTTTCAATTGCATGCATTCTATTAGATATTGCAGAACTTTAGATTGAAATATGATTCAAGGAGAATGCACCGATAGTTTTAGCCGAATTTACTAAAAAAATCAGAAAAATAATTATGTCCAACCTCTTTGGAAATATCTATCTGCACCACTCTCACAGACGCAATTACATTGGATCTCTAAAGCTAGCATTTTTGAACTAAAGTAAACGTTACAATATCGATTATTCTGCTGCGTAAGTCACTCATACGATGTCTTAATGAGGTGTAGGTTTTCAAAATTACGTCAATTTTTATGACATGAGATTTTAATTATAAGCCGGAATTGTTACAAGTTGACAAAGTTTTACATTTTAGTTTAATAACACAAAAAAGAACGCAACGGTAAATCATTAAACTGGAAGGTTTGATAATTAATATGACTATTTTAAATTTGGGAACGTAAAAGTTGAAATTTTGTAATTGAACTAAAAGGTCGTTGGAGCGTTGTGTTGTTTTTTGAGAGGATATATTTTACCAGCGAAGGTTCTTGAGACGTTGCATTATGTCAGGAGTTGTTGAACATCCTTGTTGTTGCTGACCTGGTACAATTGAGCGACCTGAGTTCGGGGTAGTTCGGAGAGTGCTCACACCTTTAGGAGTAACAACCGGAGAGTATCTCGGTAAGTTTTCACGACTAGCTGGAGTTGCTGGAGTGTATGGGATCGACATACGACCTCCATGTCCAAGTCCACCTCTGTTATTGGCATTACCAGTAGTGCTCCTTGAATCCGAGGTTACAGGTGGAGTAACCATTCTTACCTACAATATAATAAAGTCAGAATTAACACGAAGTCTTTAAATTATAAATGATGTCCTAGATCAATAACTATTCTTCCATCTTATATATCTGCCAGCCTTACTAAAATGTTAAAATAAAACGTATTTTTATTACGGATTCGGTGGAGCCGTGTGGTGTGCTTGTTTTATTTCCAAAGGGGCCACCTCGTACACGTCCACTCTCAAAAATTGACGTAAATGTTGGGTCAAGGTTTTGTTGCATGAATCCGCCGGGTGTTGAATTTCGTGGACTGCTGTGAAGAATCCCATTTCCGATCCAACTTTGCTCTCGAAGTTCAAGGTTTTCGATCCGCTTGTGTAGTTCAGCATTCTCACCTATTTGGATGTTTATAATAGTCAAGTGTATTTACCAGAACATGACGATAATATTGACCATAGTAGTGCTGTGCCGCAATTCCAGCTCAAGCCGGTCTTGAACCTTAACCGGAGGAGGTCACCCGGTGCCGGTAAAATATTATTAGGTATGTCAAATTTTTTTCTTTAGACATTAAACATGAATTGACACCGTGCCTACTGTTAGCTGTTGAAGGTTCAATACCTCGAACAGACATTATGGTTCCTTCAGAGAGGTGATTTTTTTACAGGTACACATTGTACCTTCCTAAAACGCAATTATTTCGAATCGGAGAACTGTAAAAAATACTTTCGTCAGTGCAGAACCAAAATCAGAGATACTTAAACGATTGAAATAGCTTAAATGTGATAAAAATCAACTTCAATAATTAATTATAATTTTCTCACCTCTCAACTGATCATTCTCAGCCCTCAAGGCCTTCTGTCTCTCCAGTAATTTCCCACTTTGAATTTTGAAACTCTTTAGCTGTGTTTTCTGAAATCCAGCAACTTGAACAAATTGTTTCAAACTCTCCTTGAGTAATTCAGCTGGGTCCGTGAAATATGCTTTAATTTCAGCCTTTGACTCGGAAGAAACTTGAACTAATCGGCACTTCACTTTACAAACTGGACAAGTCTCTTGAATTCCAATGCTACAACGTTGACAAAAAACATGACCGCATGAGGTCAAAAAATAATTTCGTTGGTCTTCAGTACCACACCATGTAGGATTATGTCCGCACTCATTACAATGCACAAAATCCATTGTGATCTTCAATCCGTGGTCCTTGTCGATTTATAATTTGATTCCACTGATTATCACTGTCGATTTTTCAGTTAAACAAGTAACGAAGGTCAAAGGTCAATTTTTTCAGTTGGGTTTAAACTGCTGACGAGTGAGGAGTGAGATGTTGACGAGGAGACAAAGGAAATGAAAATGACGCTTTGGGGATTTTTTGAATTTTCGTGCCAACGGCAAAATTTCTCCAACGACGGGACGGGCGAAGTAGCCAAAGCCATGGAGGGTTAAAAATCAATGTTTTTTCTGTGTCGAAATTATCGTGCCTATTTGGAACTGCATCCAGACCAGACGCAGACCCCACTTATGAGTTGGTTGTCTTACATTCCAGACACCCTTTTTAGTATTTACTATTTACACGGTACTGTCCCATCCAGCCCCACCTCCACCCGAGAAATACAGAGCTACCTACCTACGACAAGGGAACTCAAGCAACCG
>JAQGCB010002672.1:0-11072 GCA_034698835.1 Protaphorura tricampata | reverse complement strand
TTGTCTTTGCAGTACTTATGTGCTTGGCTGTTCACATGGAGAACGACAAGGTAAATGCAAACCCTGCTCCTCAATTTGGAATCAATTGGCCAAATGTTAATGTTTGGTGCACCATTTCCTGCGGAAACTACAACTATTGTGCAATTCGTGGAAGGAGTGACTGCCAACGTCCATCCAGATGTGATTGCTCCAAATTTGCCTAATCGCTTCCAGACCTCAGTTCTGGCATCGGGGGATTCAATCATCGAACTTAATAGGTAGAGTAGTATTTCGGATTAGAATTACGTAACAGAATCTTGAAATAAATTTCAAAGTCACAGTCAATGAAGTTTGCCGGTACGCCGAATGAATTTGTCGTGTTTTACTTAAACATGCCATTCATTCATAACACACATATTGCATTCAACTGCAATTAAATTAGAAATTGTATCCTTGAGAATTTAATAAAAATCCATCATGTGTACCTATGTCAAGTACAATATCATTCTATTTTAGCACGATTCTATTTAATTCATATTTATCTTTCCGGTTTGTTAGCATGCTTACCTACAACTCTTGCTTTTCGTGCTAATTTTTAACATTGAGAATTGTATAAGTTTGGTTTAATAGATTTAATTATAAATGAGATATGTAAAGGAAAATACTTTTCAGACAATAAATTAATGTAGGGATGTAGAACTGTGCATGCTTTGTTCAACGCACGGTATGATACTTACGACTATTCGACTGTATAAATCTCTAATCTCTGAGGTGACTCAATAATTTCTACGTAAAATTTATTTTTTGGAATGATTGGTAGTTGAGATGGAAGCATCAAGTAGTACGTACGTATTTTAAGTTATAATTTTTAAATTTTTAAAAATTATATATATCCGAGTCGCACCATGTTTTTCGTTTACTTGATTTTTTACATGATTCTCTACTACTTTGCTAGTGCAAGTGGAAAAAATTACAATATTGGAAACGACAGTCCAGCTCAATCATGCCTAAAATTTTCAAATTCAACTGCATTTTTCTGTGAACTTAACGTTCGAGAGTATTGGATGTATGACTACAATATCAATGTGACTTGCTTGGAAGACAATGTCATTTTAATTAAACAGAATCGGACCAGACTGTGTACGTTACGTATGCCGTATTGTTAGCCATGGAAGTATTTTAATAACACTAAATCAAATGAGTGATTAATTTTTTACTCAACAGACCAAGACCCAATATATTTTAGTCCATTTCATCCTCCACATTCACTCTCCGTCCAATATGAACATGATAACATGCCGCCGATGGCTACATTTATATGCTCCTCAGCAGTTTCAACTGATTTTTATTTTGACGGTGTTGAGGTAATGAGTAAAATTCTCAATTCTTAATTTTTGGTTTACATTAATTAGTAATTTTTAATTACCAACAGGCTCCAGAATTTTTCCATGTTTCAAGATTTCGACGCTACAATGAGAACGGAACATTTCACTTCCGTATCCAGGTTTTATTATCTCCAGAGACAACTGGACGTTTCATCTTCAAATCTACTGGGAATCAAGCTATTCAGCATTCATTATTCGTATTCTCAGAACGTAGGTGTTTTCATTTGATTATAATTCAATTATGCTGTGTATGTATACATGTAATTGTCTTTGCAGGAGAAGATAGGCCATATTTCCTCGGAGACGACGGCGTTATCCCAGCGGTTTGGAATAATAATTCAGTCCTCCTCCCATGTGTCTCTACGGATGTCTCTGTGAATGTGACTCTGTTCAAGCTTGTCAACCAGGTTGCTTATGAATTTTAAATTTATTCTTTGTAGTTTTAATTAATGTTTTATCAATTAATCTCAGACGAAATGGACGAGACTGAATACGATGACACCTAGCGTCCAATATGATCGTGAGATTGGTTTTATATTGAATAAGTCAATCGCTAGCCCAGGAGACTACAGATGTTACAGTAATGAGAATGATACAGCTGGAGATGATCCTGATGACTATGTCGCATTGAGTGTCCCAATATTCCAAGGTTTATATAATACCTATGCTAACCTTACTTTATTACTACTACAATATTTGAGATCAAATGGAAATGAATGTGTCTCACTGCACTGTGGTTCAGGTATTTCTAATCATTCGGACTCCGTTACGCAACTCAGAATAGAGATCAAATCCGGTCGTGGAGTTTGTTACAGCCAAAATAATTCATCAATTCTACATTTCTCAAATACTTACACATCAAATCCAACAGAGTCAAGATTATTGGTCCAATGCTTTGATAAGGTCAGACACTATACATACGTACAGGAAATATCTCTTTCTAAATTGATACGTAAATTGTGAAATGGCTATATATTAATGGTAAACATTAAATTTCTTTAGAAAAATATTTTCTGTGCGAGTCGTTTCTATCGCCGAAGTACTGAAGGAAGAAGAATTAAGCGCTCTTGTCCAAATAAATCAACCAATTGTTTATGGGTAACTGACCTTTACGAAGGAGTTCTACATTGTGCTATCTTAGGACCAGATGGAAGACATGGAGAGTCAATTACGATGGAATACTTTAGGGGGATTGATGGAAATATATGTACACGACGACAACAAATTATTTAGTTAATAGTAACAATTTAATTTTTAAATTTAAATATTTTCTAGATGATACTATGAACATTTCCTCCATTGATACAAACGTCCTGATCCGACCAGACTGGTGGCCTTCTCACAACCAAACAGATTTACAAACGAATATTGCTTACTACATTTACTGTAACATGGTTGGATATATATTTGAAGACTATTCTGGATATAACGTATCCCTCAAATTTAAAAATGGAAGTGTCATTCAACAAAACAGTAATTATTTTTTTTAATTTAATTAATTACACATTTTAATAATTGAAAAATATTAGTTACAGAATTATTATTGCACATTCAGATCAACATGGCTACATGTACTTGCCAAAGGAGGCCCAAGAAATCATTTGTACCAATCGACTATGGAGTAATAGTCATGCAATCTCGACTGCCATACGAGTCAACGTCACTCAATTTAATTGCAGTCAATATGAGTTTGAATGTGGGAATGGACAGTGTATTCACACGAGCTACCGTTGTGATGGTTATGATAATTGTAATGATGGGGCTGATGAGCAAAATTGTACAAGTATGTCAGCATTTTTTTTTAATTTTTTTAAAATTTTTTTTAGATTTTTTTTTTTTTTACATTTCTTCCACACAGCTCACATATGTAGAGATGGATATTTTCAATGTACAAGTGGTCACTGCATATACAATCACAACAAATGTAATAATATTGCTGAGTGCAAAGATGGGTCAGATGAGTCTTGGGAAAATTGTCATGGTATTTATATGTAATTAAGAATTTTAAATTACAGGATTGTGTTTATTTTAGAAAAATGTTTGCTCTCTAGACACCGCATGTTATGGTGAACAATTGAGATGCATGAACGGACAATGCTTGTCGGAATATTCACTTTGTGATGGCCAGGTTGATTGCTACGACAAAAGTGATGAAAATGCTACTGAGTGCGCAAGTAAATAATATGCAAGATTAATATTAATATTATTCTCAAGGATAAAATTTTATATCCTGGCTCTAATGCTAATCATTAAATATTTAAAGAGTACTTTCCAAAATTTGAGAAACATGAGCAAGAACAAACGTTTAGCTTGAATACAATGAATGAACTTGTTTGTAAAATTCAACCCGTGTCCCTTTCGCGGCTCAAACCAAAGCTAACTTGGGCGAGAAAAGGAGAGGTAGCAATTATGCTTTTTCTAGTTCTAGTTTCTACAATTTTTTTCTAGTTCTTGTTTAAAATTGAAGTATACTTTTTTTTAAAAGAATGTTTCGGAAAGAGTTTGGCAAGATGCGTCTGGGTCAAAGGTCTTGCTCCGATTTTCCAATGTAAGCCGATCCGATGAGGGAGAATTCACTTGTTTCGCCACCAATCGATTTAAAAGGGCAGCTTTAACTTTTAAAGTGAAAGTGAAAGATCCAGAGATTGGTAAGCAAAATAATTTGGCTAAAAAAACCACATGTGTCGTATTACCCCACTCAACAAAATATGGGGCGTATTGACACATGTAGTTTTTACATCCTAATTTAAATAAACATTGTAATGTTATTGGCTATAGATACTGGTTGTTCACACGACCTGAGCAAATATCAATGCCGAAAGCGTGGGTGTTACTACTACCAAGATACGTGCAATAAAGATCCTGAGCCGACGACGACGGCGACTACGACAACAACGCCATCTACAACGTCTACTAAACTAACAACTCCTAGGACGACGACTACCTCCACAACCTCTAAAGCTATAATGAGTGCTAAAAATCAATCTAGTGGGTCAACAGTTGGTCTAACTATTGCTTGTAAGTTTAAAACTTTACATCCAGTCGATTTTTGTATGTGTGTTGTATTAATTTTTTTTGTATTTGTATTTCTATAGTGACTCTCCTCGTAGTGGCTCTGATTGCTGGAAGCGTTTTTACTCTGGTACATCGTTTCACAAGTCTAAGAACAAGATTTGGAATTTGGAGACGTTTTGGAGACAATGAAAGATCTTTGAATGGATTTCAAATGGAGCAGTCTCGTGACAACTTGTGAATGAAAGCAACATCTACTAATCTATTTTATTTTATTGAGTTTTAAGTGGAAATTATTTTTCAGTTAAAGAAATTACACGATAAAATCGTTCCTATTTTCATCGAAAGCCAGCACTTTAAATGATAACTGATTAAATAATTTATTGACGTTGTACACCCGTTGCACACAAATTAGCACTTTAGTCTCCGGCACTTGAACTTAACACACTGATAATATTTATCTATGTTAATCCGGACAACTAGCGTCAACGATTTATGAGTATGACTGCTTATGTGTGTGTAAGTAGGTTCTCATATTCATATTAAAGTATGCATACATTTATAGACTATTTCAAGTCAATTAAAAATATGTGCTAAATTTATTCACAGATAAAACTGCCGGTCTGACATAATTTAACTAAAAAAAATTCAGATGAATTTTTATTTTACGTCAGCGCCCTGAGATCCTGACGTGGTCCGTTGACCCGTGCGTAATCCTGTGCGTACGTACAAAGATAATCCTTCACGAATTTATTCATATAAATAGCGACCAAAAATCTATATTGAAGTAGCTATATCCACAAGTACAAGATTTCCTTGAAATTAATTAATTTTAATTTACATTTTAATTTATTGAAATCAATTAAATTAAATTACGATGGGAGTCAAGTTTTTATTAGTTTTATTTTCAATTGTATTTGTATTCCTGGAAGAAGTCAAGTGTGCTACAGTGGTGTACGACTTGAACGCCTATTATTTTGAAGCCTCACCTGACGGTGTAAAGAAGCAAGTATTAGGAGTCAACGGACAATTCCCTGGTCCTACCATCCGTGCCAAACTGGGTGATACTCTGATCGTCCGTGTTACAAATTCAATTGAAGATTCCGACGGGCATCAATTTCCAACCTCAGTCCATTGGCATGGTTTAGAACAAACACTTTCCCCATGGTACGATGGACCAGAAGCTGTCACACAATGTCCAATTCCATACGGAGAAAGTATGGAGTATAAATTCAGACTCAATCAGGCTGGAACCTACTGGTATCATTCCCATCATTCTTGGCAATACGTTGATGGATTCTGGGGAGTTTTGATTGTTGATAATAATCCTGAGGAAATTTATTGGTATGATGATGAATTCACACTAGCCTTCATGGATTGGCATCATACTCCTGCAAAAATATTAGGGGATTTGTACCACAATCGAACGATTGGGACACCTATCCCTGACTCTGGTCTCATCAATGGTCGTGGAAGCTATCCATGTCCAACCGAAGCCGTCACAGTCACGAGGGGTCTCGAGTGTGACCCTGAGAATCAATTCCCAGAATTGATAAGAGTGCCACACAGGAAGACATATCGAGTCCGTGTTATCAATACATCCGCTAGATCCAATTTTAATTTCTCAATTGATGGACATAAATTACTTGGAATTGAAGTTGACGGTGTGGATACAGTGATTGTGGGTCCAGTGGACTCAGTAGTCATTTGGCCAGCTCAACGGTATTCATTTTTGGTGACTATGAACGGGGATTTTAATGAATATTGGATACGAGGGAATATGAGTGTGTTAGCCAATGGGGTCCCACAACCAAAAGGTATCCTTCAATACATTAATCCAGACAATTTGAGGAGCAGTCATCGCACGCCATCTCGCAGACGAGGGCCTAACCCATTAGCAACGCAAGGACGTCCGACGAAACACAATATCAACTGGGATGAATTAATTCAAGATATTAAATCCGGAAAAAAATCAACGCCATTATTTGATGCTGAGAAAATTGTCAATTACAATTTCCCAAAATACCCGCCATTTATTAATCGATCTTTGGCCAAATCGGAGGAGAAGAATTATAGAGAGACCATGAGGAATATTCCCTTGCCAATCACAGAACCAATCGGCAATCCAGTATTCTTGGATCAAAATCTGTGTCGACCGATTAGTCGAGGATACGCTTCCGCTCCTGACTATTACGATGTCCTCATTGTGCTCAATGCAACATTTGATGTCAGTACAGACGCCATTCATGGAAACATTAATGGTGCAGCGTACAAAGTTCATGATAGACCTGTCATTGTTCAAATGATTAAGAATGAAACGATTAGTCCATCGTCGAATCCTCAGTATACCCCTTTACTAAGACAGGTAATATATTTTGAAAATTTAATAAAGAAAAATTCAAAATTCCAATTTTTTAAAATTTTTAATAAAAATTTTTTCATTTTTTTAAATTTTTAATAATCAGTCGACTGATTTGACAATAATTTTTTTTATATTTTTTTAGGTAGTTCAAATTGTAATAAACAATCAAAATGGAGGAGACCATCCTTGGCATTTGCACGGGCACACCGCCTGGGTATTGGGGACGGGTGAGGCAGGAACTGCAAATAACATGAATAATTATGACGAAGATCGTGATAAAGATAAATTAAATATTCATGGGGTAAGAAGAGACACGACACATACAGCCCCTTACTCTTGGACTGTTCTACGGTATGAGACTGACAATCCTGGTGCATGGTTGTTTCACTGTCATATAAATTGGCACCTTGAGATTGGACTCGGAGCAGTTTTCATAGAGGGAGTAGAGGAACTACAAGAACTTCTCACAATCCCAGCTGAAGCTCGTCGCATGTGTAAACTCAATGGTATTGAAGTTTAATGGGTCATTCTAGTCCAAACTCCAGCTGGAGTGAAGCTGGACTGCAATTTCATATCATATTTATACTTATTTCTATTTCTAAAGTTCAGTCACTGTGGTACGTATTTTTTTACTTTGGACTTGTTGTAATTGATAAATATTACACGTGCATCAAGAATTTAAATAAAACGGCGTCTTATTTCCTTATGGGTGGGTGGAAGACTCACCTTTTTTATATCATAACCTCTAGTACCATTAATTGAAAAGTTATGAGTCAGCATTACAGATATGGGCCCATTGATTGGACAGATAGGAAGACAGGTAGTACCCAAAAAAACTCCCGAGATGGCGCTGGTCCCGGATTTTGAATTGTGCGGGCTGAAACGGGCAGCGTTTCCAAATATGTATAGCTGACTACAACTGTCTGACGGTTTATTAGTTTTTTTTTGTAGGCAGCCCTGACGGTTTCCCTGTGTTATCTTTCATCAATACTGATGAACGGGTTCACTAGTCAATTATATTTAAGACAATGTAAAGTTTCATTACACTCATGGATTTTGCAAAACAAATTAATGAGAGAACATGACCAAGACGTGGTTGAATTTATCATATTGTGTATAAATCCATTCGAGGAACCCCTTTATCATATATACGAATTATCAAGAGGAAACCACACACCTCATGTTCTGATTGATTGGGCTATCATATTTTCATGTGGCTATTTCAATGGCTTTCATGAAGTGAGTGGCATATTAACAGCATAATTCTACTTGATATGTTTGATCGCTGGTCATCGCACTCTAATCGAAAAACAAACAAACAAACCTAATAGTTATTTAAATTTCTCAGCATGTTTTTCATTCCTTCTTGTTCTTCACCGACAAACACATAAAGTTCGTAAGGGAATTGAGTTTGGTTTGGACTCCAACCTATCAACATCTCCTTGTATGTAGAAAGTAAAGGTAAGTTATACAATTATATATTTTTAATTACTTTTGATTAGATATTTTGTGGATTACAGTCAAAGTATCAATCCACGTAATTCGGCTGCACAGTGTTTATTAGTTTATTATTATTTATTACAGCGAATATTTGGATAGACGAAAAACAACGAAGAGAGGCAAAAGGATTTTGAGGGGTTAGCGCGGGCGGACGGGATGTCTCAGTGCAAGTGTGGAATTGAGGTGGTTCTGTCTGGTGCTGCCACACGCACACGTCCATCCCGATGGAAAGTGAAAACAGCTTTGAGTTGTACCGGGAATGAGACTACAAAACTTTCCAAATTTCCATTGTTTGAAAAACCTGATTTGGAGACAGAACTCTCTAATCTGTTCCAAACTATCATTTCTGCTCTCAATGATGCAGGTATGATCGATTTTACAATATAACTAATAAATATTAGTATTGACAAAATTCCACCGTTAGGTTAGGAGGTATAAATTAATTTATACATCCACAAAATTACCGATGGGGAATATTGAGCAATGAAAACGTTTTACCCAAGGTAAAATTAATAATAAATTATCAATAATGAATGACAACGTACAGGGATAGATTTGGAGAGTTTGACGGACAGGAAAGCGGGTGTGTTCATTGGGAATTCTGATGGAATCACGGACATGACCTCATCCGTAAAAATATCAAGAATGCTCAAATTCAATGGTTTATCAATGACGTGTGGAACAGGGGTATCAGCATTCAATGAGGCTGTTCAAGCAATTCTCTCAGGAAAATGTGACGCGGCCATTGTTGGAGCTTTCAATTGTTCTGATCTACTTCAGCAAATTTTTCCAGACGGTACGGCTGCTGATCATTGCGAAGATCAAAAGGTCACTGATGTCGATAGCCTTACGGGTCCGTACGAAGAACCACTTTAACAACTATATAGAGTAACCTTGACCAACGTTATAAACAATATTTATATGTACAGGTCATGAGTCGATTTCAAGAGAGAATTCTGCTGTAGCATTTTTCATTGAGAAGAATTCAGGTGATGAAAGGAATAGGCACTCATACGCACGTGTCCTTCATTTTAACGAGTGTGAGTCAGAAGATGGAGTTTGTGGTTGCATCGACAAGTTGACCACAACATTCAGAGCGTCTGGGTTTGAATTCCTTAAGAATGTCCACCAGGGTAGTCCTAGTCAAGAGAGCTTTCTGCATGCAGTCTCCAGTCACAGCCACAGCGCATCAATCCCAATCACAATCGCTTTGGATCACCTTTACAATAATAGCACCACTACACTCTCTCTTATCATTCATCTCATTTCTCAAACTCATTACTATTCAAATAGTACAGAATTTTTTAATGTAAGTCAGATTCAAATATTGGACCTATATTTTACTGAGAGAAGCAACAAACAACGTTTAATCCTTATTTCATTAATACTTTTTAGGAAAACGAAGATATGAATCTTTCAGACTCTCATGTCTTTTACATCAGTGCATATGATGCGAACACTTGTTCCAAGTTTCACGGTTTGTTTCAATCAATGAGACGAAGCAGAATAGAATTTGATCTGGTAAATTAATCATTTTGTTACAATTACTTGTTCATGATTTGACTTACAAGGGATAGTCATGTGGTGCCTACCAGCACCCAGAACCAACTAATTTTTTTTCTAGTCCATAGGCATGCCCTGACTATGAATCAATCGAATTTCGTCTGTTCAAATTATAATTGCGCACCTCAAAGGCCAGGAAAGGTCATTTCCCATGCTACCTAATGTAATGTGAAAATAGATCTGGCTCCCTCCCCGGATGTGGTGGCTGTTTCTCACAATACATTAGATGGCACGGAAAATTACCTTTCCTGGCCTCTGAGGGGCTCAATTATGATTTGAACAGTCGAAATTCGATTGATTCATGATCAGGCCATGCCCTTGGACTAGAAAAAAATTATGTTGGTTCTGGGTGCTGGTAGACAACACATGACCATTTCTTGTTATTGATTTAATTATTAAAATAATACTACATGTTATTTAACTAACAAACTAATAATAAAATGATATTTTAGAATAATATTTATACTTTCAGGACAGAGCTCAAACACATGAGGTCGAAGAGACTTGGCTGCTCTCAGAGTATTCACGTAATCAATTGAAAGATACTTTGAGTAAAGAAATCAATTTAATCGGTCAGAGTGGATCTATGAACAAATCGCCATCTCCCGAGCTTATAAAGAAACGAGATGAAGACGAAGAGGTCGGAATTAGCGATGAAGATTTCTTGGAACAATATTTGTCTGACTTGGAAGACATATATGAAACTGAGGTCAGGTGTTCCTTCCCCAGGTCAGAAATAACTCGCTCGAACTACACTTGGGTCTTAGACTCAATATTGGCTAAGAATCTAAAGGTCATTTGTGACCAAGAGAAGATTAGTCTATTTACGATTTTTCAATACCTATGGCATAAAGTACTCTCTATTTATGGCCCACACTCTCAAACAATTGTAGGGACTGAGACTGGGAATGGGGTAGCTCATGTAATCTTACCAATCAAAGTAAACCACCAAACGACCAGGTCAATGACTGTACTTCAGGTTATAAAAAATATTGAAAGAGACTCTGCCAAATTACTATCAATTCATCAAAAGGGAAATGCAAATTTGCTTGACAATTTTGATCACATGTTTCAAAGTGTATTCCTGTCTTGCACTAGTAATTCACCCGAAATTTCAAAGATTCATCCACTCTCAATTTCGGTTGTTGAAAATGATTATATACATTTCGAGGTGAGCGTGGGTCAAGGTCAGGGGTCAGCTATTGCTGAGAGTATGTCTTATGTTTTCGACACCATGGATGTGTTGATTGCACAGATAGTTGAAAATCCAA
>JAQGCB010002671.1:0-11075 GCA_034698835.1 Protaphorura tricampata | reverse complement strand
GAGTGTGTTCTCTTAGTGTAAAACAGTCCTTATAAATGCACATAGATGTCAGCAAAGAGGAGCGCGTGCCAGACAGAAAGGACAATCTTATAAGCCCTTTACAGGACTGCGTCCACGGGCTAATAACCAACTTTTCCAACAAATGTTCCTGTAAAATATTTGCTTAATTAAATCATGGAGAAATGAAATGAAGCGGTTTTTTTTAACTTACCACGGTCGTCACATTCCCCAGAGTTGGCTTGAGGAAAAGTGCCATTCGCAAAATAGCAAAGTCCTTCGGGAAGCTTTACTGTTTTGTCTCCACGATAAGCTCCTTTCCACAAGCAAGTGTACAATTTAATATTGTATCTGCGAAGATCTTCAATGGGGATCCAAAATTGACCATCATCAGAGACCCCGGTCCGTAAATCCTCTCCCACGCTTTCCCATGAACTATAGAAATCATATTAGATTACTAGAGGGTTACGTACGTATATAGACATCGTCAGCTTTGCGTACGTACCTATCGTCTTTGTCACTAAACGCCCCACTCCATTCCACTTTATTACCCCAAGGGTTTCTACACTTGACAAGTGTGGTTGTAACATCATTCTGGTCCGTCACATCACGCAAGTCCAGAACAGAGTACGCGTGGAGCCCCGCGATTCCGTCCTTGCTCACGGATTCGTCCCCAGGATTCTGAGCAAAAATAGTTCATTAGCATACAACGGCAGTTTGTATTAAAAAAGTCTTGGCTACTCACATCACCACTAGGTGGAACAGTCCAATCTGCTGGAATATTCCCAGTTCCTGCAGCCATCAAAGCATCCCATTTTAACCCATCCAATATCTTCTCCTTGTACTTATCTCCCTGTAACTCCAATTCGACCGCGTACTCAAGAGGAATCCCACCAGTGAAGTCCTGCATTGCATCCACAGCGTAACCTAAACCTATGTACTCATATTTTCCGTACATCCTAAAATATAGGTAATTCACCCATTAACCAAAATTGATACAGTTTTCATCAGAAACTACTACGTAGTGATGGTGGAGACTTGACTCAGTGCTGGATTTACGTGAAATTTACAATAGAAACCTTTTTATACATGTGATTTCTGATAAAACGGCCTCGTAGGCCCTTTAATGGGAATTCACGTGTATAGAAAGGGTTTCTATTGTAAATTTCACGCAAATCCTGCACTGAGTCAAGTGTCCATCATCAGTACTTGGCATATGCTTTCTCTAGCAATGGAGCCCAAAATCCACCCTCAGCCGTCGGTGCAGACATGACGGTTTCTTGGATTTTTCCTTCTTTAGTCATAATACAGGCAAGCCTGTCATCTACTGGGACATCTACCCACTTCCCACGATTCCAGAGTCTAAATTATTGGATGGAATATAAATCAGTATATAAATTTGGAGAGTGTAATTCAATCTTGGGCAATATTATGTATATGTGGGTATAACCGAAAGTGAAAAACTCCAGTGGCGAAACCATCATTTTTATTATCTGCCGGAATCAGAGTGTTAATGACCTCCGGCTTTGTTGCAACATCCGCAATTACAGAGAGAAGCCAACAATCCGCTTCCATCCCTTGCTTGACTCCAAATTGATCGTATGTTTTAGCAAAGACTGGCGGTGCATTGAACAATTCCTTCGCAATTTCCTGTGTATTAATTAGAATAAAATGATTAATAATAATGATAATATTACAGGGTTGACCCAAAGCAACCAATATTTAGTTTTAGTTTCCAAAATTAGAACCACTCAATATATAAATAGTGTAACATACAGTTGGTCTCTTCCACTGAATGTCCATGAGTGACCCGTCTTCATGCCAGGTGAATGGTTCTGTTCGTAATGACTCCTGTGTGGCAGGAAAGACTGGATCCTCAAATTTCGTACCCGTTTTTCTAGCCTTCTCCACGAGTTCTACAAAACTCTGGACTCCTTTTCCTACCCCGACCGGAGAACCAGTTTCACCATACTGAAAAAAAAATACATTATTATGTAATTACAAAATATTTGTTATGATTATAATTTGTTTTGTTTTTTTATAGACATACTACGTAGATGTTGAGACCGAGTTTGCTGTCCGTGTAAGGCATTTTCGATGTGTGTAAAACACGAAAGAGACGTCTTATGACGACAAAGTAAGGAAACGAACTGAAGATGAAAAGTGATGGCCTTTAAAAATTTTGTTTGGTCTTTAAATAGTCGGATTTTCAATTGATATGTCTCCCCACAAAAAAAAGATAAATTGTAGAAATGAGGTTTTAATTAAGGTTCTTCTAGAAGAATACCAATTAAAGTGGCGTGACATTGACCGACCAGTGTCAAACTACTTCAAAATTGGGCGTAATAGTTGGGAGCGGTGTGGTTTGAATGCATGATAAACATACAGCATTTTAATCGCTCTGTCCGAAGGTCCACCCGGATGTCTACCCGCAAAATGATATTAATGTAGAATGCACTTACAAGTAAAGTTTTAATTAAACTTCTACTAGTATTTTTATAATTAAAATAAAGTGGCGTAACCCTCGGTACGAACCGACGGAGTCCAAAGGCTTAGATATTACGAAAGAAATAATATTTAATATGACAAATAATACTGCACAAAGGGTACAGCTGAACCCAATGTCAAATCAGAATTGGTTGGATTTTGTTTATATTGTAGACCTTGACCTCTTGAACAACTTTTGTGACGGTTCCAACATGGAGGGTCATCTCAGCTGGCCTAGAGGGGTCGCCAAAGAATACATTTTCTTATGACGGGGGGTACATTAACCAGTACGATCGATGTACCTCCCTGGCGTATAGGCGTATGTCTATTCTTTGGTGGTGGAAGTAATCGCTCTAAAATGGTCAGATAATGTGCTAATTAGCGAAGCAAGTCAAAGCACAAATTCTCTCACTCAATTCATCCATTGTGGTTAGAAAATGCATGATAAATGTAGGTATTAATAGTTAGGCTGCGGGTTCAAGGTTGAGATTTGGCATGCAATATTCATATAGATAACAACAACCAAATAGAGTCGATGAAAAATTGTGGTCAGTCTGGAGAGAAACCCGCGAGTGTGATAAATCTTTAATGAGAAGGACAAAATTCCATTTGGGATTTGACGCACCAATGCGCGAAATGGCTTTAATATTATAAAAAAAATTAAATTCTCTTACATACGTTTTCTGTACACTATTTATAGCATGCGATCGATTGTCACAGAATTTACTTTCACTCAATTTACTTGATGGGTTCACGAGGTTTCTCAGTAATTGAATAAAGATTTTACTCTGTTTATAACTTTAACTATTCAAAAAATATATTTTCAAAATGTTGAGTTCTGACATTTTTGGTGCCATGAATTGAATAATAAATTTTAAGACTTGAACACTACATAGTTGAACACGAAATTTATTCCAGTTTAATTAAATATAGTACCTATACAGTTTCATAATTCCAATTATTCGTTATTTTCGTAAACAATTAATTGCCGAATCCAAATCCATTCCCGAACCCGCCTTCATTGCCGAATCCATTGTTGCCATTACCACCGAAGCCGGATCCAAACCCATTACCGTTTCCACCTCCAAATCCACTATTACCATTGCAACCCCCGAAACCACAACCTGAGCCACTGTCAGATCCTGAGCCAGATGCAGAACATGTTGAGGTAGATGCTGAGCACGACTCACCAATTTGACAAGTTGTTGACCCACAATTGCATGTGAAATCAGTTGGACCAAATCCTAAGCAAGACACTTCAGTTGAACAACCCCCATCTCTGCAGGTTTGTCCTTTGGTACAAGATGAAGAGCCAGAAGCACCGTTACATTTACAGGCGAAGGATGCTGGGAATGTGCCGGGGAAACAATCGATATTCGTTGTGCAAGCTCCGTTTGTGCATGTTTGTCCCTTAGTACAGGTCACGCCCTCACTCCCACATCTACAGGAAGACATTGTTGGTCCTGGGAGACAAGACATTCCGGATCCAAATCCAGAAAAACCTCTTCCGTCAGAAATCTATCAACACATTCAAAAATAAATTTAAAGATAAATCGAAATGTGGGTATTCCAATAGTTAATTAATTTTAGCTCGGTTATGAAATGTTATGCATAACCCCGTAAAATTAAAACCTTAAGACTTACGACAGATGAATTGCCAAAAGCGAAGAGAGAGAGAACAACAATGATAATTTTCTGCATGTTGGAAATTTGAATTATTGACTGTGTTTGGGGCACAAAATTGAAAACTCAAAATGTTGAAGTTACTTGTAGTGGAATAGAATGTGAAGATTGATAATAAATTCGGATGGATGATCTTCTTTTTATACAAATTTTAATCCGTATATTTAGCATGTACTATTCATTCCAGTCCTCCATCGCAATGTTGTGACCACCAGTAGTCACCACTTGTTCAAACAGTCCTTGTTTTTTGTTTGTGAACTTGCAGACCGCAACTACA
This sequence comes from Protaphorura tricampata, assembly GCA_034698835.1. NCBI lineage: Eukaryota > Metazoa > Arthropoda > Collembola > Poduromorpha > Onychiuridae > Protaphorura > Protaphorura tricampata. Next base: position 6,631 of record JAQGCB010002671.1, on the reverse strand, counting down.
GTGGTATTAGCTCTGAACATGAAGTGTCAAAAACTTCACCTTGTCATTAATTACCACGACTTGTTAATTCGAAGTGGAAGACATCCATTTCTGAACCGGAAACTCTATTAATATTTCTAGTTTATGACTCTGGCCAAGCTTTCAAATTAGTTTTTGCGGTTTTCGGATGGAATTAAACGGAGATCCGCTTAATTGTCCTTGTCTGCAACAATAGTAAGATAGACATCTGGCTTTATCATGGGGAAATAGCTGTCGCTTCAATCTCCCTTTTTCAATGAAACCTCAAAAGAATATGAGTTTAACGGAGAAATATTCTTTCCTGAATTATTATGACATTTTATGTCCAAAGGTTACGGGATTAAAAAAAAATACCACTTCAAAATGTATTTCCATTTCCAGTTTCTTAAATACGTTATAATATATTGTCGAATGAATGTAGGTAATTACATTTTGGGTAATGTCTCAACGAAAAATTTAATTTTCAATAAATAACATGCAGAACACTGTATCAGTATAGACACCCATGGTGGAAAAGGGAATATCTCACATCTACAAACGCAATCAGATAAAGAATTTACAATTTTGCAGAATTTCAAATTATGTTCGAGAATGTAAATGTAGTGAATTGAAATTGTCATATCTATGGAAGGAACCCGACTTTCCATGATCATCTTTCGTAGTAAACATTAAACATTCTGGACCACATGGATTGTAATTTCAGTCGAATTTATTTTAATAATCGGTTTCCATGCCGGAAATGACATTGTGTACGAAACCTATTGATGAATTTGCCAGACAAATTATTTAATTATTTAAGGCAAGGGCAGTTTAAATTAGTCAAGGATGAATCATCATGGCATAATTTTTATTTATTAAAAACTACCCCACGAAAATTATTTGCAACAATATGTGCGTAATTAATTATGTCAGTCAAGGATGACTAACCAGAGTTCCATATCCGTAAGTCCCGATTGATTTATTACTTTTACGTAGTCTAAACTGACGCTCGTCAACATTTCCAGACGTATTCAAGGATGCGGTCAGGGATTCTCTGGCTATATCATTGGTGTCTAAAATACGTTATGGTAGTATGTATGGTTAGTGCCATATTTTTGAAATGAAATAAAATTGTATAAAAGGCAATTTTCAGCCTGAATGCATTATCAGTCTTCAATTGCAGTCTTCCTAATATTTACCAAAACTATTCCTAGAGAAGAACTTGAATTAATTTCGCCATACTTCTTTTGTTCCTTTTGCACTATCGGAAGCTGAAAAAACATTATTATATTTACTGACAACATGCGGACGATTACACTTCTCATTTTAACTTTCTTCGCTGTCGGTTGCAGTTCGTACGTCGTAAGTAACTTAAACTCAAAGATAACGATGCGATTGGGTTTTAAACATTTGGTCCACACACAATCAATATCTCAAATAACAAGAAAAAAATTAAGAAATTCGGCTAAAATCCGTGAAAGCTAAAATGGACAAATATATTACGACAGACCTAGAAATTAATGTTAAGCTTATTCGTATTGGCCAATAATTCTTTGAATGAATACTTAATTATTACAGATCTCTCTTCCGGGTCATCTAGAAGTTTCTGGATTTGGGAAACAGATATCGGGATCTGGTAGCGGCTCTGGCTTCAGCTCTGGAAGTGGCACCGCGAGTGGATCTGGCTCCGGTGAAGGAGGTGTCAGCGGGAATGGCTCTGGATCAAGTTTGGGAGGTGGCGACGGGAATTCGTCAGGATCAGGTGCCGGGGCCGGTAGTGGGAATGCATCGGGATCCGGTGACGGAGCTGGAAATGGGGATGTATCAGGATCAGGCGACGGAGGTGGAAATGGGGATGTGTCAGGTTCAGGCGCCGGAAATGGTGACGGAAATGTAGCGGGATCAGGAGCCGGGTCTGGCAACGGGAATTTATCAGGAGAAGGTTTAGGAGATGGCTCAGGTAGTGGATTTGGAACCGGTTCAGGCGATGTATCATGTTCAGGTGGACCCGCTAATTTTGCTTGCCAGTGCGGATCAGCCATTTGTCAAGTGGGACAGTCGTGTTCAGCAGCTACCTCAACATGCTCAGGCAGTATCTCTGGGTCTGGATCTGGTTCAGGCGATATTTCCTGTTCGGACGGCCCAGCTAACTTCGCTTGTCAGTGCGGGTCATCCATTTGTCAAATCGGTCAATCTTGTTCAGCTGCTACCTCAACATGCTCCGGCAGTATTTCGGGTTCTGGTTCTGGGTTCGGTGGAGGATTTGGCAACGGATTTGAATCCGGTTCAGCCGGTGTATCATGCTCATCCGGCCCAGCTAACTTCGCCTGTCAGTGTGGTTCAGCTATTTGCCAAATTGGTCAGTCGTGTTCAGCAGCTACTTCAACATGTTCAGGCAGTATATCTGGATCTGGAAGTGGGTCTGGTTCCGGTTCCGCAGGAGTTAATGGGAGTGGATCTGGATCCGGCAGTGGAGCTGGGAATTTGTCTGGATCTGGCGCAACTGGATTGTCTTGTAAAACAACATCAAGGCCAACTAAATTCACTTGCAAATGTGGAACTGCGACTTGTCAAATCGGACAGAAATGTTCCGCGGCTACCTCGACATGTTCCGGAAGTTTCTCTGGGTCTGGCAGTGGTTCTGCTTCGGGTAGCGGAGCAGGCAATGGGAATGGTAATGGGTTTGGCTCAGGTTTCGGAGGAAGCAACGGTAATGGATTTGGATCAGGTTTTGGAGGTGGTTCTGGGTTTGGAGGTAGTTCAGGATTCGGATCCGGTTTTGGTGGAAATAATGGATTCGGATCTGGTTTTGGTGGAAATAATGGATTCGGATCTGGTTTCGATGGAAATAATGGATTCGGATCTGGTTTCGATGGAAATGGTGGATTTGGATCTGGTTTCGGTGGGAATAGCGGATTTGGAGGTTTCAGTAGTTTCAGGGTTTTAGTAACGTAATTTGATAGTTCATACATTTCAAGTCGAATTTCTTTTGAAAGGTTTCCAAAATATCAACTCTCAGCAATGACGCAAATGTAATGAAATCTAATGTTTATAAATTCAGATTGTACTAATTAAAAAGATACATATATTTATTTCAGTCCTTAATTAAAAATAAATGATTGTAACCAGCAAATTATTATATTATGAGCCAATTCTTACAACCTCAGAATTTTGAAAAATTTATTTCACTAATTTGAGTTAACAGTGCCAGTGCGACAAATGTCCATCGTATATAAATTCCTATGCCACTGAATAATAATAAATTTCAATTACAAATACAAGCGCATATGATTCATGGTACAGTTTTATAATGATTATGGTATACCCAATACTTTACAATATGCCGATTGCAGCGAATTTGATTAGTTCTGCATACGTGAGAGCAAATTGGTTATTGTACAAACTAAGATGTGTTGAATTAGAATATCCATGATATAACTTTTCCCATAATATTTCCTGTATTATTCGTATGCAGAGTCTTAGGATTAATTATATTCACAGAACTTCCTAATTTTACCTGACTTAACATACGTCTTTATTTGCAACTGCAACGCGACCTGTCCTTTACACAGCACAGCCTGCACGGTTTATATTGCATGCAATGACACACTTGTTCTCCATATTTTAAGAACAAAGGATCAAGCCGCGGATGGGTACCGGGAATGAGTGCATACCAAGAAAAAATTAATATTGCCAACGTAATGTTGAACACATTACAAAATTTCAATGAAACAAACACGAGAATGTTGATTTTGGCAAGCAACTTCATTGCAATAATGCTCAGAAACAAAATCGCCAATTTGGAGGATTTTATGATTTTTTCAATTAAAATGTTCCCGTATATCCATGAAAGACGGTTATTAAAACGGCACTCCAAGAATGAAAAGAGGAATTGGGATAGAAGGACGTGTATGTTTTGATTCCAACGGTTTGGCCAGTGTCGGATAGAAATACCAGACAGACAACAGATTTTTGAAGAACTCGTGGATCAGGACAAAATTCCAACGCACATAATCAAGACTGAAGGAGCGAGGGACTTTGAGGATGCAAGAAATACATTGGGAATGGTTGTGTGTGGGTGATAGGGCATTGGCTCAAATCATTTTAGGAAGTAATATAGAGGAGAGATACCAATCGGATGAATATTTTGGAAGTCCACCGACCACCGGAAATTGTCTCAAAATTATGTACATTTATTATGTTCATAATAATTTATACCAAAAGAAAATTTGTTTTTCAATTGGAAGTTTTTGAATTTTTGATGAATAATGAACAATATGCGATATACCCACTTACTTGGCCCGGGACTTTTAATTTCCCTTCAGAGTACAAAGTACATATAATATACAAAATCAGAATTGTTGCATTTTACCTTTAATATAAAAGTCTAAGCAATTATCTGTATATTCATACATTTCGGACTATTTGCATGACTGTTTAGTTTAATTAAACTATAATTAGTTGTTTCCCGACCCTCGCGTGCGACAGTGTGCAACAATGACATGACAATGCAATGAAAAGTAACACATTTGGTTGTTGGCTAAAAAAACAGAGTATTTCAAGGCCATTTCCGTATTTGCAATTAAAATCACCATTGCACTTTCCACTTATACGACTGTGTACTACCGTAAATGACCTATTAAAACCCCGGAGTTCTATGCCGAGACCCGGGTTGTATGTATTCGAGCTCTGGGGCAATTAATACATTGGCTCTTATGGGAGAGCAAAGCATTTTACCCGGGTTCTATTCGAGCCCGGGTTCTAATATTGACCAGCGTTCTATATGGTCATTTACGGTACCTGTAGGACTATTAGGCCGCCTTATGAGCAAATGTACGTAAAAAAGAGAGGGTTTTTCATTCATTTGAATCTGATTCGTGCACGGAGTTAAGATTTAACGAGAAGTATTGCAAACTGCAAATCAAAATTGACTTTGGTTGGATTTCAATGACAGACTCATCATTAGTTTTGATTTTTTTTTTGGGTAATATTTCATAATACAACTCAATTTTAGAGTAAAACAAAAGCTGAACTTCATAATGTATTCGTAATCGTATGTAATTTGATGACGCCAAAAGTTCAAAAGAATTTTTTCTTCCTTCCTTCCGGATGGATTACGGATGCATGCATTTGTTGCACGATGCACGATGCATGTGGGTTTTAATTGCATAGGTATTAACACAATCACAATATCACAATACGTACGGATGACGCCGGACGTCGCTTAAAGATCATAATTGCGGACTAATATATAATTAGAAAATAATTTGGTACCTCTAAATGGTTCGAGGGTGAAAGTATAAATGGTACCCACACTATTTTCAAATTCTTCAACAGTTCACAGGAGATTTAATTTCTGATATATTTTATTTTTCAAAATTCACTGACAGTATCAAAATGCAAGCACTCATTATTTTGGCAGTTGTTTTCTTAGCAGTCATTTCAGTAAGTTTACATTTAAATTGTTGCTTTAATTTACCACGTGATTGTCGTTTTTTAATATTTTTTTAAATTTCATTTCAGGTGAATGGAGAAGAATTAGAAGGACTCGATTATGAAACAAAATGCAAAGGAATTGAGATTGAAATCTCACATGAACAAGGAGACATTCTTAAAAATTGTGCAAAAGAGAATGGAATCCAAAAATTTTCAGACATTAATATGGATAACGCTGGTGTAAAAATCCGATATAATTTGCATAATATTTACAATTAAATTATAACCAAAATTTTTATATGTATTCATTATTTTCAGTGTATGTCCAAGTGTGTTTTGGAAAAGAAGGGTCTCGTAAGTAAATTTTATTGATGTTTTTTTTAAATATCTCAAAATATTTTTCGATTTTTTTTTTCAAATTCTAAATTTTGTCTAAATTTTAAAAATTGACTCATCCAGGTTGATCCAGCTGGGAAACCACACAAAGAGAACACAATGAAAGCCATTGATGAACATTTGCCTGCCTCCGTGAGGGCTGAGTGGAAAATTGAAATGGAAAGTTGTTTGGACACTGATGGTATTGAAATTAATATACTTAAATATTGTACTTGTATTAATTTTATTAATTGTAATTAAAACTTGTATAAAATTATATTTGGGAATTTAATTTAATTCACATTAATTGTGTTTCAGGTCAAGACCTCAAGATAACTGACGATCCCGGCTGTAAGACCTATTTACCCTTAGCTTTGTGTATTCACGCGGCATTCACCAAGGTATGGACAGTTAACTGATACAAATAATATCAAATCACAGTCTTAATTAAAATTACGCCTTTTTTTAAAAATAATTACTTCAGGTTTGTGAATAATGCTGATGATAATCTGTGATGACGTCTCGAAAAAAATAAACACTACGAAGAAAATTAACAAACGAGGGTACAACTTGTATACTTTAAAATTCATTTACATTTTTATGGATTAAATTTTTAAGAACCACGAAGTACAATTTATAACATGTCCGATAGGACCATTTGTGACATTTTGTGATTAAGACGTGAATTCCATTAAAAGTTCTATATTGATATTGCATGCAACAAAAAAAAATTACTGTAGGTACTAAGCGTCATTCGAAAAAAAAATACTGATTAATTGACATAGCCGAGGCTGAATCAAACATTTTGTGCATTTCGTGTGTC
>JAQGCB010002670.1:0-11076 GCA_034698835.1 Protaphorura tricampata | reverse complement strand
CTCTCCTTGACCATTTCGACAGCCATTCTATGATTAGGATTCATTTCAAAAAAGAATGCGTTGGAAGGACACATTTGGTCCACTTGAGAAATGTCTGGAAGTTGAACGTCAATTGTGTCCTCTGTCGTCTCGCCATAAAACATCTCCAACATTTTGAGTTGCAGGAAGGACTTTGCATCTATAGTTAATTTGAATTAATTTATACATATTACACTGTCATTTATTTCATTTTTCTTACGAGGACTAGGTTGTATAGAATACAGGTGAGCATCAAAGTATGAAATTGTTCCTGGAACATCACATTGTCTACAAAATAATTATATATTAATTAACTCCTATTTCTCAATGCCTGGAATCTGATCCGATTCGATACTACACTTTTAGTATTAATAACTTACGTTAGATGGTTGTGTTGTGGTAGTTGTAGTAATTGTTGATTGTGGTAAGGTGGCGCTGGCGATGGGTTGTCCAATAACACTTCGACTTCATTGTCGTCGTAATCTTCTAAATAATTGGAGGAAGTGGATTTGGAATCAAGAGGCGCAAAGGGTACAGGCACAGGTACGGGTGCGACCAAAGAAAGCCCTGCGACGCCTAACCAAACTGAATGAATGGGTCACGTAGCTGTAGGAAGATTCTACGGGAGTCCCAATTGAATCTCTCACTTAATTTCTGACTGAAACTAGTAGTCGGACTGGAACTGGTACTTCCATTTTGAAACGAGTTACATGCCTTACGAATTCCAACAAAAAAATATTACGTAACAATTTTAATTCAGAATTTTTTCAATTCTATTTTGTAAAATTAACTGACCTCTGAATTTGAATGAAGACAATTAAAAAATGATTCTTCATTTTGACACGATACTGACCGAAATAACAATGACCACAAAACACACACACACAAATAAGAGTGACACAAGAACGACAGTGTCCCTTTCATTTGACACAATAATTAATTAATTAGTGTCAGGTAGACTGGTCAAAATTAAATACGAATGCAATGTATTATTTGCTAATCTCATGAATAGATTGAACTGTTTCCCTTGCTCCTGAAAGAAAGAGTGAATTAAAAAGTAAAATCGAGAGACATGAATTAAAAACTAACAAACTAATTAAAACTTGTAACTTTTGACTTTTGACTTGAGTCGTACAATTCTCTCCATATAGCGTTTAATTGGCGGTGAAACTAAAGTCAATTCATCATCACAGAGCGCTAAGTAAAGTAAACGTCAATTTGTTATCTCACTCTAATTAATTTGCTCAGGTCTCATGGGTCCATATTTTTAAGTACAGGGTGGATCATAGTCATAGTTTGAAATACCCCATGACCTTGTTTTATACATGTTCGCTCCGCCACACAGAGTGGAGGGTGTAATTGTTATGAACGACCCTGTATTGTGTATGTGGTACATAACAACTTAATAAAACCACAAACAAAAAAGACAAGTGTTTATGATGAAGTGCAAGCATGCTTTCTCAAACGCATGGATCCGGAAACAGTAAGTGTAAGTGTAACGCATGCAGTCTATCTGTGTGTCTGTCGTTCCACTACGACGAGTAAAATTATACGCAAACCCACCAAACTAATTTTTGACGCACAGTTAATAATCTATGAGTACTTTCTCATTAATAAACTTAACAGACGAAAGCACTCACTCAACATTATTAAAATGAAATTAATGCAAACAATTCATTTCATTTGAGTGTAGGCAACAATTCACTTCTGTTTTGCCAAAATAATATGTTCTTTTTCCTCTCTTTTAATTCACTGATGACCAATCTGGCTACCCACCAGGGCCAAACACATAATTATTAATAGAATTTTAAATTGTCAGTCGGAAATACATTTGCGGCATGGTAATATACATTACGGAGTGGTCCAAAAGTAAACATTTTTTTACTTGTATGCATGGTATACGGTATACATACAAATAAAACTGTTAATTTTGGGACACCCTGTATATATTTTTTTATTTGAAGACTGACTTCAAAATTCATTGAAGCGATTAGGAGTCGCGAGCCATTTCCAGTAAGCACTCACAATGTAGAGTCCTGAAAATCTGAATAATATTTCTATGATTGTTAAAATTATAGCGACAATCGTTCGACTGAGGATGAACAGTTCAATAGGGACTTTCAATATGATCAGAAATATTGAGTAAATGCACCAAAATACACATGTGTGTTTGGATATTCTGACTTCGGACTCAACTTCCTAGAAACGAAACAACAAAAATATAATTTGAATCCTTGCGAAATTTATATACAGGGTGTATCAAAACATTTTAGAAATTTTCTAAAAATCTAAAGTTTTGAACTTTTAGTTTCAAAAAAAAAATCAAAAAATGAATTTTCGAAAAAAAAGTAAAAAAAAAATTCAAAATCTCTCAAAATATTTGGCACGCCCTGTACATAGAATAGGCTTAATGCTTAACTCACATAGTAATAAGTTCTTCTCCAGAGGACAAGTGCAGCCCATACTTGAATACAATGAATGATGATCAAAATGACGAACGTTACGATGAAAAATAATTTCAAATCTTGAACTACAAAATAAAGAAGAAAACACACACACACACACATTTTAAATCCAAAATTTGAATATAATTTTTTTTCTCCAAAATTCCAATGTACCTCCATGATAAGCATAAGAGTAATTTTCCCGAACCCAGTCCACAAAATTATCCACGAATATTAGCATTAACAGCAAGAGAATAATAAATATGAATGCTAAAATCTGCAATAAGAAATAACACAAAAGTCAAAAAATTATAACGACAGTTGGTTTACTATTATATTTTCTTTTCTTAACAAAGTTTGACTTACCAAATCAATAATGGCAACAATTTTGCTTGCCTTCCTATTAGACAGTGGACACATGTTAATTACGATTTAATTACACTAACTCGTATATTATAGATGAATTCAGAGGAATATTTTACTGTACTGAATGTCTAACTCCGTACTGAATGAGATAAGATGAGATAGTAACCTTGCTTGTAGTACATTGCATTGGCTTGGCAGTGAAAACTGTTTGTATTTTTTTAGGTTAAAGTTAAAAAAAGAATCGAGAAAGGAACTTGTAGTTGTAAATTGTATGTAATATGCGCTCACTCAGACTTTTGCTTATGAACGAACGATACATTTACATTGCATTGCATGGAATATGTGTCACTCTACTCTGAGTATACAAATGTCGATTTGACAATTTCCGTATTTGCAAATAGGAGTAGAGTAGAATCTCCTGGCTCTTACTCAAAGGTCAATTTATACTATACAGATCCACCCACACCACAAATTATACAAAGAAATTTGTCCCAATTTATTGCTAAGCAAATGTATACAAAGTCGAAAAGTTGATGATTAATATAATATTCAAATTGGAAAAAAAAAATTTGCGAGTTTTAAAAGTTGTGTTTGGAATTGTCCGTCCAGTACAGTACACAGATTCCATTGTCTCGTCCTAGTACTCATGCAATGCATGCATCATCCTTCGGGCAAATCATCACTGACAAACACTCCTGTTGAAATAAATTAAACGAAATGAATCAAATTCTCATTTATTGACTAACTGAATCTGTTCTGAATAAATGTGTACAAATAATTTAAAAATAACCTAACATAAAGGCAAACTAGATTGAAAAGACTAACAATGTAACCTCATGAAGTGTTGCTCGCACTTCGAGCGGCGACTATACTTTTTACATAGCTTAGCCCACCCTAACAACACCCCCAAAAGCATTTTTTGTCAAAGTGAAATCTGACCTGGTCAGAGGTCACGCAAGGTCAAGGTTTTCAAAAAGTTGGTAAGGGTCCCCCCTTTGACGACTGAATTTTTACGGGTTAATTATTTTTGATAGTTTTTTTTATTAATTACCATAAATGACTGATTACACACCGGGGCTTCAATAGACGCCCTTCGCTCGATTAACGCCACTAATTTAATTAACGCCGCGCGGGCCATATTAAACACCGTGTCAAGTCTTCATTTCTATACATATAACATACGTTTATGCCCTGGAAAATTAAGTTCAATGAGAAAATTTGGAATGTTGAAATAAAATTCTGAATTTACCCGGCTTTTAATAGATGTAGGGTTCTGACCGGGACAACCGGGCGTTTAACCGGTCATTTAACTCAGTAAAAATCATTTTACTAAAAATTAAATTTCGTAGCAAGATATTCATACTGCTATATGGAAAAATTCGACCCCGAGTTCTGACTTATGCCAGGATATAATGTCTTCACCTACATTAATTTGTTCAAGTTCCTCTGAAGTACAGGTGCACAATGTATCGCAAGTAATCGTATTTCGAAGTCGCTGACGGACTGCGTTAATTAGAACTCAAAGGTTCCCAACCTTGAGAGCACCGGGATTCAGTTTCTTTGGAATTACTAGATGATGATTCGGGCTGCCGGTCATGTAGCCGACTTCACACAACTCTCCAGTTTCAAAATTCAACGAAAATTCTTCACTGTATTCAGCATGCATTTGCACCTGAATGGGAATGAACAGTTCTGCGGCTTTTGCTCTCTCCCACCGTGTAGAAACACTACTAGGCTGAACGTTAAAATGACGAATGGCTTCTAATAAAACTGAATTACAAATATTTACAACACTGGTCATTTTCCAGACAAGTATGAAGTTTTACTGATTTAAAAATAACTTGACTGTACTGTTTGAATGGTGCTTACGAACTGAACTTTTTACTTGAGTGAGCGTAATGGAAAACTTGATTCATGAAATTATCAAAACTTCGCACAAAAAAGGCTGGATATGCACCCATCAGCGTACCAGTTGTGTTGAAGTACAAGTTTGATGCACACGACTGGGTTTATTTAACTATATCCAACATTATAACATTTTTTAGTACATTCTTTGTAATTTTGTATGGTAATGAATGGTAAATATTGAATGGTAATTATTTAAAAAAACTATCAAAAATAATTAGATATTTTAAAATCGTGACAAATTCTAGAATTATTTTAGCGTCTAGAATACCTGAAAACAGCGCGCTCCGTCCATAGGTTAGGTCAGAGAAATTGTTATGTATACAAATTGTGAATTTTATATTGAGGGACATATTGACTTAAAATTAATTTTCGAGAAAAGGGCATGGAGATTAACCCGTAAAAATTCAATCGTCAAAGGGACCTTCCAACTCCCTTACCAACTTTTTGAAAACCTTGACCTTGCGTGACCTCTGACCAGGTTGCAACGATCAAGACCCTCATCATGTGCAACATTCCATCCCTAGTTCCAGTAATCTCTGGAATTCCCTGCCCGTGTCTCGAGGCCAGCCGATGCTTATGAATACAATCATTACTTTACTTATAATACATTTATAAATATGTTAGTTATGTAACTTGAGGTCATAGCTCTTTCTTGTAGGATTTTACAGAGTCTGAGGACTGGGGGAAAAGAAGTCAGTCGGATCTAGGAGCTTCACCTGGTAAATTGTGTCAGTGCCCGTGTACATATTACATAAGCCTCTGTAAGAGACTTGTAGGTTTACTGTGTAAACCAAGCATTACACATTTGGGCAAATAATTATTCTTGTGTTTTGGAAAAAGAATATATTTTGAGAATTAGCTCTGGAATTGTGAATAGACAATCGTTGTGTACTGTGTTCATTTATTCCAGGCTTAGGATTGTGTACTATTTATTCTTGAACTTAGTAAGGTTTATCTTCGGGTTTGGAAGTCCATTACGGTCATAAGTTGGATTTGGGAGAATTAGGACTAGAAGAAAGCCTTAGCGGTTCAAGGTCAGATTTCACTTTGACAAAAAATGCTTTTGGGGGTGTTGTTAGGGTGGGCTAAGCTATGTAAAAAGTATAGTCGCCGCTCGAAGTGCGAGCGACACTTCATGATGTTACCTTGTAAGAATACCTTTCCTGTAGTCAAATTCATGGCACGAGGTTGTTTGTAAACAAACTTAGCTTCCTCCATTGTCACCGGATTCCTAGATACTCATCTACACTATGAATCGTTCAAATAATTCCAGATTGTCTGAGTCGTTCTGGATTCAACAGAGTTTCTAATTGAAATCGTATCTTCAATGGCAACCCTTGACCATAAGTATTATACATGAACACGACAAGATCGATTTCCAAATGTAATGTACAAAATAATTCGTACAAGGAGCAAGCATCCTAATGAAGAAATATCAAGTAGCCTTAGCCATATTAAAGTGTCGTTTTATTTTACACGTTTTATTAACACGAATTTCACAATATGAGGTATTTGGCCACTGGCCGAATCCGAACATTCGGGGCATCCCTAATATAGTCCAACCCCTCGTTCAAGCGCGGAAACCCTTTAAAAAAATCGTAAATTACTCATTTTTAAAATTAGTAATCAAAATTGTATAAAAGCAAATGGAATGGATTCTTGTTTTCTACCAGGGTGTGAATCTGGTTATTAATATTGAGTCTCAAACCCATATATTATATTCCAGCCAAAGTAAAGTCTCCGATCAGATAATAGATAATTCAGATAGGATATCAGACAGGTTATGCCGTGGTATTCGGTTTCAATTGTACTGTACGTCAACGTCACTACATAACATTGAAACGAGCCTTCGACCTTGGTTCGTTCATACATACTCACGGGGTTTTCGTTTAACGGGTTTAACTTATACTCAACTCTAATTTTAGATTTTGGTCTCAAAGTACGCCAAAATGCTGCATATGACGGGATGAGAAATTTTGAATGCAGTATATATGAATGAATTGAATGCATCAGAGATTCGGTGTTTCCGACTCTACTTTATCGATCAGTCCTGACTATACATATTATGTCGTACACTAAAACCCAACACACGCAGTTGTTTAGTTTGAATTTGAACTTGACTCGGGAGAGTAAGGAACCCGAATGCTTAATAAAATATTTTTAAATCTGTCATGTCATAGTGTGGCATCATTTATTTTGGGCCAACCCTGCACATTGAATTGGAAAGATCATGGACAAAGATTTTGAGTACTCGCCATACTGTTGAAAGACGAGGATAACTATAGTTACGCACGGCTTTCTTTTAGTTTTCAACTATATTATTTTAATCTGAGAATCATAAATACCATGCGAAATGAATGGACCTTTACTAACGTTCAGCGTTAGCATCCAACGATCCTATCAAAGTGTAACACGCATAGCCACCGCAATTCATTAAATGAATAGTACATTATATGCTTTTAACGACAATTAAATATGTAAAGCTAGTTTTACAATCCTCTAAATAATCTGAGGAAGTGGACTTGGAATCAAGAGGTATGGGTGCAGGAACATGTGCAATCAGAGAAAGCCCTGTCACCTGGTCAAACTGGATGAAAGGGTCACGGAGGAAGATTTTATGGGAATTCCAATTGAATTTCTCACTCAATTTCTGACTGAAACTCGTACTGGGACTGGAACTAGAACTTCCATTTTGAAACGAGTTACATGCCTGCGGAAGAAAAAAAAATCTTACGTAAAAATTTTACAATTTTAAGTTTAAAAATTTATTCAGTTTAATTTGCTTACCTCGGAATTGAAATGAACACAATTAAAAATTGAGTTTTCATTTTGACAGGACGCGGACGGAAATAATAAAAGGTAATTAAAACACACACAAAAATAAGAGTGACACAGAAATTACAGTGACCGTTCCGGTAATGCACCTCTCATTTGAGACAATAATTAATTAATTAGTGTCAGGTGGACTAGTCAAATAGGACTGTAGTAAATTATTTGTTAATCTCATGACTTTTGAGTTGAATCGTTTAATTTGCGGTGAAACTAAACTAAAGTCAATTCATCATCAAAGAGCTTGCACTAACTAAAGTACACGTCAATTAGTTATCTCACTCTAATGAATTTGTTGAGGTCTCATGGTTAGATATTTAAAGTACAGGGTGGATCGTAAGTTTTGAATCCCCATGTATAAACATAAACATAACATACTAATAAAACCACAGACAAACAAATGAGACAAGTGTTTATGGCATGCTTTCTCAAACGCATGGATCCGGAAACAGTAAGTGTAAATGTAATGCAGTCTGCCATGCCGTTCCACTATGATGATTAAAATTATACACAATCACACAAAAATTAATTTGACGCACATTGAATGTTAAAGAATTGTATCGTGAGTACTTTCTCATTAGTAGACGGAGTCACTCACCCAACAAAGCATTATTAAAATAAAAATAATGTAAACAATTCATTTTATTTGATTGTCAGCAACAATTCACTCCGGTTTCGCCAAAAAATAAGTAAAAATATACATTTGGGGGTACTGATGACCAATCTGGCTACCCGCCAAGGTCAAACTCATTTATTAATTAAAATTTTAAATTCTCAGTCTGGATTTCTTAATTACTTTAGCGGCATGGTAGTCTGTGCAGTGTGGTCCAAAACTAACCGTTCATTATCTTACATGCATGGTATAGATGCAATTGGAACTGTTATTTTTTGGACCACCCTGTATATTTTCTATTCAAATACTTCAAAATTCATTGAACCGATTGGGAGTGGCGAGCCATTTCCAGTACGCACACACAATGTAGAGCCCTGAAAATCTGAATAATATTTCTATGATTGTGAGAATTATAGCGACAATCGTTCGACTGAGAATGAACAATTCAACAGGGACTTTCAATATGATCAGAAATATTGAGTAAATGCACCAAAATACACATGCACGTTTGGATATTCTGACTTCGGACTCAACTTCCTAGAAAGAAAACAAAAATATAAAATAATTAGAATCCTTTGCGGAATTTATATACAGGGTGTATCAAAACCAACCGACTACTAAATTTTCTAAAAATCTAAAATTTTGAAATTTTAGTTTCAAAAAAAAATTTCAAAAACAAAAAAAATCAAAAAATGAATTTTCGAAAAAAAAGTAAAAAAAAATCAAAATCTCTCAAAATATTTGGCACGCCCTGTACATAGAATAGGCTAAACGGTTAACTCACATAGTAATAAGTTCTTCTCCAGAGTACAAGTGCAGCCCAGACTTGTATGCAATGTATGATGATCAAAATGACGAACGTTACAATGAAAAACAATTTCAAATCTTGAACTACAAAATAAAGAAGAAAATACCTCACATTTTAAATCCAAAATTTGAATAAACATTTTTTTTTTAAATTCCATACCTCCATGATAAGCGTAAGAGTCATTTTCCCGAACCCAGTCCACAAAATCATCCACAAATATTGGCATTAACACCAAAAGTATAATAAATATGAAGGCTAAAAACTGCATAAAAAACATACAAAAAAAGTAAAAAAATTATAAGGAGAGTTTTTATTTTTTATTTTCATCCTGAATTTTATTTTTGACTTACCAAATCAATAATGGCTACAACTTTACTCGCCTTCCGATTCGACAGTGGACACATGTTAATGTTTATATTTATGTTAATTATAAGTTAATGATTTTAAATTGTGTGATAGGTTAATTCGGAGGAATATTTGCCAAAGTATTTTCTGTTTAATTCTGAATGTGTGGAGCTCCGTTGTCATCTGTACTTGGAATGAGATAAGATGAGATAGTAACCTTGCTTGTAGTACATTGCATTGGCTTGGCAGTGAAAACTGTTTGTGTTTTTTTTAGGTTAAAGTTAAAAAAAGAATCGAGGAAGGAAGAAAAACCTTGTAGTTGTAATATACACGATACACTTCTGCTACAGATACATAACATTTGTATGAGATGTGTATGTGTGTCACTCTCTACGCTACACTACAAATCTCGATTTGACAATTTCGGCAGATAGAAACTCCTGGCTCTTACTCAAAGGTCAATTAAACAGATCCTCCCACACCAAAAACAACATGGAGTTGTGGTTTAACATTTTACAAATTATCGTATAGAGCATTTGGTCCCAATTTAAAAATGCTCAGGTTTTCAATGTGACACTAAAATAATAATATGGTAATGAAGGTCTGACTTCCGGGTCCGTTACTTTTATATGTAATTCTGGCTAACTAGATTCAACCGAAAGCACGAAGTGAACCTCCATGTCAGCAAACTTCGCATTTTCCATAAACTTAAAAGACAATTCAATCCAAGTCACAATTGTTATGAAAAACATTTTTTTTTTAAATATTTTTCTCTCAAGTTGAGGCTAGTGGACTGGGAGAATGTCAACAATTCGTCCATCTCTCCGTTGACTCGTCATACGTGGTCGAGACATCCATTGAGGCTGACTCAGCTATTCCAGACCGGCCAACAATTACAATGACGAGTCTCTGTTTAGTACCAGCTTCCGTTTTAATCTTATTACTGACAAATTTCGTGGAAGGAAAGAAGGCCGGGCTTGCAGGTCAAAAAATATTCCCTTAAAATAACTCTGCAACTGGTAGAGCTCTACGTAGTCTAACCAGACAAAATTTTATTAAACACCACATTAAAATTTTAACTCTTCCAGTCCAGGTCAAAATGGGACAATCAAACTCTGGAGAAAAATCCTGCATAATTCTGGAGAGTTGTCACCGGGCCCTTGGTGACATCTACAGGGCCAGAGGGCCAGTGGGCAACCGTATGAGGATAAATAGGACGAGGCCAGACACTTTATTAAGAAGCATGAGAGGTGGTTAAAGTGTCGAGTTGGGAGAATCAATGAGGTGAGGGTCAAGTCCTGTTTGACAATATTTCCATTTGGTATATATAATTGAGTGTGATTACTTTTTTTTGCAGAAATGCAGTCTGTACACCCCCACCTGCTGGGCATCCCTCAAACTACTCGCAATGAATGGAAGAGATGAATTATTATTCATTAATCGATGTGGAGGGAGACTCTCCCCTTCATGAACAACCCATGCATTGGGAATACAAAGAACCATTGGCCCGATGACATTGAGAGATCAATGAGTGTTCACTACCCCACCCACTGCACTATTGCGGAATTCCATCATACATCGTGGGTGGTAGGTTTCACTTGAATGATGGTGGATGGATTGAAAAGGCTGAATTTTTGTGCAGTGCGATTGAGGAATTTGCTGAGGTGAATAATAAGCAGGGAAAGACTCTGCAGTGTCCCAATGAGATGGTACTGTGTGCCATTACTACAAATGTGGTGAAAATT
>JAQGCB010002669.1:0-11080 GCA_034698835.1 Protaphorura tricampata | reverse complement strand
TCTTTCGACTGTGAGTGGTTTGTGTGTTATGTTTCTCTTCATGTACGCACCTCTTTCGACTGTCAGTCTTTCGCATATTGCCTGTGCTTGTCACAGTTTATTTCTAAATCAATATTGCGTGTAAATTTAGTTTACACATCAATATTTGTAAAAAAAAAGACTACGCTACTACGCTACGCTAAGTGGTGACCTGTTACATGCGTTATGTATATTTCGTGCGTGCCTGTGACGTCACGAAAATGCCATTGAAAATGCGCCGTAATCCGGCTTGTCACTTCCCTTCTTCCTCCACCTCCGTATTCACACTCAACTACTACAAGGTGTGCACTAAAGCGGGTATTTTTTATCTCGACTTAATTGACTTAAAAATTAACTAATGTAATAGTAATAGTTGAAATAGTAATAGTGTAACTAATAACAAACAAACAATTTTAGCCTCAATTCCGTATTTTATTGTTCAGAGTACTCCTGGGTTTTCTAATTTCTGTAAGAATATCCTGACGAAGAATTCCGTAGAGGTCGAAAGCTTGAATAAATTCGTGTTTGATTTCCTGCGAAAAACATGTCTTCCGACCAATCCATTGAAGTACACACTAATGTAATAGTTATTTTATTAATACTACCGTCATTTTATATTTAATATTTGGATTGGTGGATTGGTGTTGAGGGTGAGTAGAAGTCTCCTACTTTGAGGTCTGTGTTGAAAAAGTTTGAAGTTTGAAAGTTAATCAATCAATCAATCAATCACGTTTTATTTGACATGGCAACTAGGCCCAATCAATGTTTGTCATATACAAATTCGTCTTAGAAATTATACAAAGTCATTCTTATCATTACTTCATGTTTGTTACAAAATATCATTTAACAGTTACGTACGGAGTTAAGTCTTAAAATTTAGCGTTCTTACATTTGAAATCCGTGTAATTAGTTTAGCTTGAGTTCATCGGATTGCCTTTCACAAACTTTGGTAAACATTCGATGTGCATTAATATATTTCCCATCATACATATTTGCATCACTAATAAACCTGTGTATATCTCCATCAAAACCAAACTCTTCCTTTAGATACAATTTTCTGAGATCTGAATATCCAGGGCAAGCCGAAAGTATATGGAATAGGGTTTCAGCATCTCCACAGCTTTTGAAAGTTAAACCAGAACCAGAACCAGATTTGTTTCACGAGATAATGTGCCTAAATATTGTGAACCTGTACCAGAACCAGAACCAGAACCAGAACCAGAATTGGTTCTTAAGATTCTCTCTGTGACTTTTGAACTTGCACCAGAACCAGAACCAGAACCAGAATTGGTTCTTGAGATTTGTGACTTTTGAACTTGCACCAGAACCAGAACCAGAACCAGAATTGGTTCTTGAGATTCTCTCTGTGACTTTTGAACTTGCACCAGAACCAGAACCAGAACCAGAACCAGAACCAGAATTGGTTCTTGAGATACTCTCTGTGACTTTAGGTTAGACGAGCACCAGTTCAGGGTACTGCAGGGGCTTCCTGTAAAGGATCTCAGGGGATGCAGCGTGACTGCAGCGCGCTGGCCGTGATTTCCTGTCAGTTGCCCATACCCCGAGCTGTCTGTCAAAACTAATGTGATACTGTATAACCCTACGATTGTACAAATATTCAGTGCTTTCCCGCCGTGGTGACTGCCATACCTACTTAGGTATCGCTTATATATGTCCGATAAAAAATCGACGAAAAGGGGTAGTGCACACCTCGGTCCACCTATTGACGGACAACAGAGAGTGGATAAACTATTCAAGAAATCTGACAGCACGGACCTCCCCAAAATGCCTGGGAATGCCACTGTAAGTATAAGCATGGCTGACCTTCAAAGATTGATTGCTGAATCAGTAAAAGAATCAAACAAAGACATGTTAAACGATGTGTGTGCTAAAATTGACGAAAAAGCAGAAGAGACCAATAACGATTTATATGCTAAAATTGACGAAAAAGCAGAAGAGACCAATAACGATTTATATGCTAAAATTGACGAAAAAGCAGATGAGACCAACGGAAAAATTGACAACTTAGACGCGAAATTCTCTGCCTTCGACTTAAGGCTTGCTCAGGCGGAGTCATCTATCTCCAATAATGCAGAGGAAATACGTAAGCTCTGGACCGAACTCTCTGAGATGAAAAATAATGCTTGCACCCCTGCAAATGCTGTGGACGTAGGTCGAATGGAGAAATGCGCACGAAATTTGGATGAAATGGAAAGAAGAAACAATCTTGTAATAACCGGTTTGAAGGAGGAACAAGGTGAAACAAAGCTCGAGCTACTACACAAAGTAACAGCTATGTTAAATGACATTATGGTTATCGATGCGACTCCTACTTTAGTCTCTCGAAAAGGGAAGACATTTACACCAGGAAAAAACAGAATTGTCCTTCTGCAGTTTGAGACTCGGTTGAAGCGAGATAAAGTATGGAATGCGAAATTCGCGCTACGAAAGTCCAGACTGTACTCCTCTGTCTACATAGACAATGACCTACCGCCAGAGGCCCAACATCAACGCTACCTGGAGCGGCAAGCTAGACGTGCCCAGCATAATCCGCTCATGAGTGGCATAGGATAGGAGCAAAGAATGACATACTATGCAGATCCGGTGGTGAACTTGAAAATCTTTCATCATACAAACCTCACATACCAACTGGCAACTAAATATCCCCTGCACTTTTAACTTTGTGGATGTACTCCACTACATAATTGCTAAGTACTACTTAAATACGCACAACACCCAATATACAATGTAAGCACTACATGAAAGTGAATTGTGAACTTCTACATAATATGTACAACATCCAGTGTCAACATCCTGTGTCAACGAATTTATATTTCTGCAATGGTGTAAAAGTATTGTATTAAGTGCTTTTGTAAAATCTCTTGGAATAATTTTACCTATTTCTAACATTACTGAAAGCATTATGAATTTTTTAAACATTACTGAAAGCATTATGAATTTTTTAAACATTACTGAAAGCATTATGAATTACCAGCGAATCTATATTATAATTGTGGAATGTTGTACAATTATTCTTGTAAAAAATCTTCGATTTGAATGGACCTATGGTCATATCAAATAAATTTCTTCAATTCAATTCAAAGCCAATTATTATTATGGTGTACATTAGAAAGTTGAGCTGTTGTACCCGCCGCGATATCAAGACCCGGGGGCTTAAACGGTCATTTAGGGTAGTTTTATTGGCCGTATAAGTTTTCCGGCTTCGTATGCATATTAAAATGTATTTTATTTATAGCAACTGTTTCAATGAATTATTAAAAAAAGTCAAACTCAAGATTAACGAAAGGAATAAATAAATGGAGTTTTTTTATTCAAACTTTTCAGAATTAACTGTTATACTGCACAGAGACAAATCTACTTTTTACTATCTTCCCAACCAATGTCATTATTTTAACTTTAATCCCATTACCAACTCAATTTATTCTCCTTTTGTTTTTATTCGCGTATTTTAAATGTATGTGTTGACAATCACGGTAAATAATTCCTCAATAAAAATTTCAACGGCGCCCTCAAAGTATTTAAATGCGTCAAAAATGCGTCTAAAAAGGAAGTCGATTTATTAGAAATGCTACCGAGCCACCACACAGTAATCAAACAGAAACATATTCATGTTCCATGTGGTGGAGAACATAATGAAAAACCTGACATGTGTGGGATTTAACGAGGTTTAGGGCATGTGTCGTCCTCTTTCTACATTTACATGACGTAAATTTTGACTGACTTCGTTTTCTCATTCATCACAAACCGCAAAAAAATTGCCAAAATCCGCAGGGTTAGGTATTCGTGCCCTGGCACTGTAGAATTCATATGATTTTAAAATTCTACATGACGAGTTTGCTTACGAAACGAGATTACCACGGAGCATGTGCTTGCCGTGTTTGCAATAAATCTAGGTCTTGTAAGGAGCCGTCAAAATGTATCTAACCACAACCTCTTGTGATTATCACCGGAACGTCTGTTTCAAAGAAGCCCATCACACTAGTGTCAGTTGTGTGGAAATATGGATATCGATTTCCTCGTGCCTTAACTGGCGTGAGTCCGAGTCGGCATAGTTCACAGAACACATTATTTTGATTAGCGTTGTGCTTAATTAATTGTATCGACTAACAATATTCGGAGTGCAAGAGAGCACGATTTGAAAAAGCTGAATTTGGGATGCCATGTGCGAATTGATAGACACATGCCACTGATCAGTCATTCAAGATTTCCTAAATAACTCATTCTATTTATTCTGCGCTTGTCCCATTTAATTATTCTCTGGTATTTTCAAATCAACGTTCAATAGTCAGTCATATAGTCAGTCATAGTTATAAAATCACAACTAAAGTAAGAATGGACTTACGTGTTAATTTCTTTTCAATTGGTGTAATTAAATTAATTTTTTTAAATTCTAAAGAAATGCTTAATTTAAAACAGGAATTTAATTCAACCTCTTGCGGTTGTATAATACGTAAAATGCCAAAAGTATTAGTGACAGGTGGAGCTGGTTTTGTGGGTTCACACACACTTGTACTCCTCTTGGAAAGAAACTATCAAGTTTGCGTAATTGACAATTTGTCTAATTGTGTTAAAAGTACGCAATCCAGTTTTCTGAACTTATAAAAATTATAACCACTATTATATACAATAAGTATTCACATCAAAAATTTCACTAGTTTTTCATGGACAATCCAAACCTGAGAGTATTCTTCGCGTTGAAAAGTTGACGGGAAGTGTTTGCCAATTTGAGAAAGTTGATCTGAAGAACATAGATGACCTCCGAAATGTATTCAATACAAGAGGACCCTTTGACTCTGTCATTCATTTTGCTGCAACTAAATCAGTGGGAGAGTCTGTTCGATCTCCTCTAAAATATTATGAGAATAATGTGACAGGGAGTATCAACTTGTTGAAGGTTTGTCAAGAACTACAAATTTAATTTAAAAAAATTAACTCACATATTTTTTTTCTATTATATATATATGTTACATAAATACTATTATATATATAAAAACAGGTCATGGAAGAATTCAAGGTAAAGAACCTCATATTTTCATCCTCGTCAACTGTGTATGGGAACCCTTTGTACTTGCCTGTTGACGAGCACCACCCCACGGGAAATTGTGCAAGTCCGTATGGTCGGACAAAATATGTTATGGAGCAAATCATGCGGGATTTGTGTAATTCAGATCCGGTATGATGTAGGAATTTTAACACGTAACATATTCTGAGTATAGAGTACTCTATTAATTGTTTTCAGTCCTGGAAAGCAATTATGCTCAGATATTTTAATCCGATCGGAGCACACCCTTCTGGTTAAATTGGTGAAGACCCACCGGGTATTTCAAAGAATTTAATCCCATACCTCTCTCAAATTGCTGTTGGACGCCGGGAACACTTGAATATATTTGGGAATGACTATGACACACCAGATGGCACTTGTGTGTAAAAAAAAATCCATTTAATTAGTTGACATTCATATTAATAAAGTTTAAAGTAAATTAATAACTAGGTATGTATAATCAGGTGTGCGCGGATACATACATATGTCATGGATTTGGCTGCAGGTCACGTGGCAGCCATGGAGAAATTAGTCAGTCCAGAATTCAAAGGTTGGAAGGCTTATAATTTGGGGAAGGATGTTGGGTATTCCGTACTGGAAGTTGTCGCTGCGTTCGAAGAGGTCAGTGGGGTCAAAATCCCCTGTCACATAAGACCGAGACGTCCTGGTGACGTCACTGCCACTGGGGCTGACTGTCGAATGGCGGAAGATGAATTGAATTGGTCGGCGGAGCATGGACTTCTTCAAATGTGTAAGTCCATTCTTCAAGTCTCCTTCTTCTTTTGTAAATATTTTTT
Organism: Protaphorura tricampata; assembly: GCA_034698835.1. Taxonomy (NCBI): domain Eukaryota; kingdom Metazoa; phylum Arthropoda; class Collembola; order Poduromorpha; family Onychiuridae; genus Protaphorura; species Protaphorura tricampata. The sequence goes on along the minus strand of JAQGCB010002669.1, from coordinate 5,203 downwards.
TCTATTAATAATTTTACTTCTTAGGTGAAGACAGCTGGCGTTGGCAGTCTCAAAATCCGGAGGGGTATGCAAGCTCCAGCCTGAAGGCCTCTTTCAAAATTTGAAGAAGATTTAAAGAAAGTCAAAGGAGAAAAATGTTGTTATACATAATTGGAGTATAATTTCGTTTCAATATTTAATTTTAATTTATTAGTTTGTTGAAGTAATTTGTCAATCCTTTGTAAAAAATATTAGAAGAGTCAAAAGAGCATAGATTTTCTTCAAAATTAAATTGACTGTTCAACTTCGTATTCAGGGAAGCTAGGGTGTCTGTCTTGATGGAATACTGAAAATAAATATGGCAAATTATAAGTAAATTAATTGGAATACCATGGATCTCCACTTACCGCTTTAAAATATTCGTAAATATGTCGAAATAATGGGAGTCGATTTGTGTCTGTAAATGAATCATTCGTCCCATGAATTGAAGCAACACCATTTCTAATCGTTGAAGCGCGTGCATCACAAAATTCATAGGAGGTACATGTACAATCCTCATAACGCAAATTATATTCAGGGGGTAAGAGGAAAACAAATTCTATAAAATATTTAAAAAAAAACTCTGATTAATTAAGTATAGTTTAAAAAATTTAGGTGTAATTTTCGAAAATCTAATATATAAAGTTTGTTTACCTGGATGCTCACTGTACAAAATGTTCTGGAGAAATTGATCCCCCGAGATTTTTGGCCTCAAATGTTCAAATTTTTCACCGATTTCATGAATTCTTTCTTCGAATTTTATCTCTCTCATTTTGGTTAAGTTCATCAGGGCAACCCCGCCGTTCAGACCTGTATATTCAGACCAAAATATAGAGTAACTATGTAGTAGGTCGTTGTCGGGTAACCAAGACTCACTAGAGGGCCCTCCATCTGGTGAGAGAGCTATGAATTGTGAACTATTCATGTAACGAAACTGATTCCACAGGTTTGTTAAATTTGACATGATAACAGTGTCAGGGTCCATATACATCAAAGCGTCAACGTTCGGAAGCACGCTCTACAGAATGTCATTAGAATCAGAATAATTTTAAACTGTGAAATGGTACAAGAGAATTGGTAAGTGAACTAAATCCACCTACTGGAAAAAATAGTCTTTGAAGTGAACACGGTTTGAACATTCTGACCCAAGATGTCATTCCGTCCATTTCGGGCGGGAAGGACGCCAGGTTGAGTTCGTAGTCAAAATCAAAGTCTCCAGATGCTCCCATGGTGTCTTTCCGTAAAAGGTCCATCTTTCAACACAGACAGAAAACGTAAATTATGAAGATATACATTTTTTTTTTAAATTATATATTAAAACACTTTTTACATGTTTTGTAAGCTTTGGTAATGTTTCAGTGTCTGTGAAAGCATAGAGTTGAAGTTTGAAGCCTTGAGAGAAAATAATAGCGGATTTGATCATCGTGACAGTTTCTTCTAATTTTTCTGCCCCACAAGAGACAACTGCCAAATTGAGAATTAGTTTCCCTTTGTATTCCAGACGACCGTGGCTTTTATTTTTACGGAGCACCAGAACAGAGTAATTTTTGTGGAAATCTTCTCCTCTCAAATAATTTTGAGCTATTTCATCATTTGTATAACCCATGTTTGTAAAATTTTGAATGACTTGAAAATTATCTCTAACGGATTTAGTCCAAGGTTGTTTGGCTGGTTTCCCATCACCCCAGTAAATGACCACACCCTTTTTATTCACTCTGTCAATATTTTCTATGAAATCCTGTTCATATTTTGGCGGGATTTGTCTTCCAACTGACAAAGATACAACCCAATCATATTGAGCCAAATCGAGTGGTTTCGTCAAATCCACAGTTGAACAGACTCCGTCCGAAATATTTTGAGCATCTGGATTCCCATCATAGCACGAGGCAAAAATTCCATTCTGAATTAAAGTATTGACAAGATGACCATTCCCTCCACCAAAATCAATGATTGACTTTGCACCCTCTGTCTTGAAAAATTTGACTAATTGTTTTGAAAGTCCAGCGTCTTGGTTGTGAGCGTGGTATTTTTTTAAATCACTTCCGGACCAGAACCCTCTCGGATTAATCTTGATATTATGGTTAGGCCCAATTGCTTCATTGAACTCACTCGTGTAGTGAATCATAGATTCAGTAGTCGTCGCACTCGGCAGTTCCATTTCCAAATTCACTTCTCCAGTCCAGAAATGTCTGGCTGTGAAGAACATCAAAATCATAGCTGATAGCACACTAAAATATTTACCAGCAAGGTAAAATTTTGCAGAGGTCGAGGAGATGCGGACAGATGGCATCCTCATCCACAATTCTATTGTATAATTTGTTTTGATTTGTTATATTTCACATAAAGAAAGCCAATATTTAATTTGAAAAAAGTAGTAGTGCTTTGTTGAAGAGATCCGAAGTTGACTGACTGGTTGGGCAATGTGAATGTTGTATGTGCATGAACCGAATCATTCACAAACTAATTAATGCTTAAACCGAAGGAGCATGAGAGTGAGTATGAATCTTACAATTAGTGTCGGCTTCTGTAACAATTTGCCGGCATGCTACAAATATGAGAAATCTAATCATAAGTAGTTCGCGGTTGAGGTTAACTCTCGAGCGGAATGTATTTAATATGACGATAATGAAAATGATAATGACGCCGGGACTGTGTCTGTGTAGTAGTCGTGCGTGTACAATTTCACACATGAGTTATGCCTGGATTTTCTGGATGATTGTCTGTCGATACATGCAAAATGATACCGCACAACAAGAACGGCAAAATATTCCGTGACAGAGTTTGCTGATTCTTGGTTACGTTGTGGCCCTTGAGATCCTGAACAATTTTTGTGAAGGAACCATCCCAAAAATTCCAAACAGTTTCGGAATTGATAATACACAGGGAGAATGGGAGCCCAAACTGAGCATTCAAGCCTTATCCATGCCCACCTGTGTATTAATAAGTTCAGAACTGCGAAGAATTTCAGGCTGGTTCCTTCACAAAAGTTGTTCAGGAGGTCAGGGGTTACAACGTATCTAAAATCCAGCCTGTTTTTATACATAAATGAAATCTAATCAATAGGGGAACGTAAAGCCGCTTGGAGTCCTGCAGTCGCGTCTGTTCAATGTACGATGTAATGTATTTCCCGAGTTTCCTTTCTTGTAAGGTTTCACGGAGCCTGCGGTACTTACATACTAGCGCGGTCTCTTTCAGGAAGTCTGAGGGAAACCTATGAATACAGATAGTTGGATGGATTTGAGTTGGAAGAGTCTTGGAGAGAAGGAGAAAAACTACACTCTAAGGCCACACTCCCGTTTTTTTTATTGCATTTTCTCTGGCTCTCCCTTTTGTCCGGATTTTTATTTGAGAGTGAAAACCGTCTTGAGTGAATTTATGACGCAATCGTTTTTCATGAAAAGTTCTCCCACGATGCGTGACACAGACCATTTGGTTTGTGTTTTATTATCATTTTGGTTGTGGTGGCCGTTCCTTATCGAGTGTGAAAACAATTACCATTCTCGTTCCCTGCCACAATAAAATCTACCAAAAACTCTAGTCCGTACGTAAGTTACGGAACGCACCTCTCCCGAAAGGGTGGATGCAGAGCAACATTGGATGAAACACACAAATCTGTTCTGTTCTTCTATAGTGTTTACCCTTCACAATAAAGTGTATCCATTCTTTACCTGTAGCAACAAAATTATAAATTGTATTCCCATAATTCTCCCAAAACACATTACATAGATTCTACCACCTTTAAATTTACTCCTAGGTTTCAGATTTACACTAATGGTTACATTGTACTGTATTTATCCAAATACTTTACGATACACAAATTCTATCAAATATTTAAAATTTTAAGTGAAATTTTCAAAAATGTAATCCATACATACATTCTTTTACCTGGATGCTCACTGTACAAAATGTTCTGGAGAAATTGATCCCCTGTACTTTTTGGCCTCAAATATTCAAATCTCTCTCGAATTTCATAAATTAGTTCTTCAAATTTTGCCTCTCTCATTTTGGTTAAGTTCATAAGAGCAAACCCACAATTCAGACCTGGAAATTCAGATTAATAAATGCAATGGCTGATTTGTAACCAAAAACTTCCATTCTCCTATTTTTTTTAAATAGGAAGAGACCTCTATCGCCATAATGTAATACGTCGTTTTTCGTGAACCAAGACTCGGCCGGGGGTTCTCCAGATGGTGCGAGAGCAATGAATTGAGAGCTATTCGTGTAATTAAATTGATTCGAAAGGTCCGTCAAGTTTGACAGGATCACAGTGTCAGCATCCATGTACATCACAGAGTCAACGTTCGGAAGGACGCTCTGATTAAAAAATTTAATCAATAAATTGCTCGTAGAAATTGTATGTGGATTGAAGTTCCACCTACTGGGAAAAATAATCTTTGAAGTGAACATGGTTTGAACATTGTGACTCAAGATGGCATTTCATCCATTTCTTCTGGGAAGGACGCCAGTTTGAGTTCATAATTGAAATCAAAGTCTTCAGAAGCTTCCAAGGAGTCTTTCCGTAAAAGCTCCATCTATGAATACAGAAAACGTAAAATATAAAGATATACCCTTTTCTTAAATTACATAGCTGTGCATGCATTTTTTACATATTTTGTAAGCTTTGGTAGTGTTTCACTGTCTGTGAAAGCATAGAGTTGAAGTTTTGCACCATGTGAGAACATTATGGCAGATTTGATCATCGTGACGGCTTCTTCTAATTTTTCTGTCCCGCAAGAGACAACTGCTAAATTGACCAAAGGTTTCTGAGTTTGATCCCGAGTTTCCGTTACACGTGCCTGCGTTCTATATTTTCGGAACACCAGCAAGGAGTAATTTTTTGGCGGACCATGTCCTCTCAAATAATTTTTAGCTAACTTATCATTCGTATAACCAATTTTTGTAAAATTTTGAATGACTTGAAAATTATTTCTGACGGATTTAGACCAAGGATATAATGCCGGTTTCCCAACACGCCAGTAAATGACCACACCCTTCTTATTCACTCTGTGGATGTTTTCTATGAAATATTGTTCATATTTTGGCGGGATTTGTCGTCCAACTGACAAAGATAAAACCCAATCGTATTGTCCTAAATTAAGGTGAATTTGGAATGATCTCGAGTTATGGTTCTCTGCCACGAGGTGGCAGAGGAATGCTGAACACGGAGGCTGCAACCAACAGTATT
>JAQGCB010002668.1:0-11081 GCA_034698835.1 Protaphorura tricampata | reverse complement strand
GTCCGGTTTTCTTAAAGATTGATTGGATTTGCCCACAGATGTGTGTTCGCACTTTACAGGTTCATCGTTCACCTTCCGCGTTTAACAACTAAAAAGACTATAATCTACATTACAAAATGATGCATTACCAGGATCCAATAGAGGAAAAGACTAACATTGGCGATTAGCAGATAGTCTAATTCAACTCTGTTACATACGTACAAATGTGTTTCTGACACAGGGAGAAATGTCACAAGATTTACGACTAAAGATCTGAACTTCACAGATTTCCGTTGTTCAGTTCCCAATATGTTTGAATCCCATGTATTGTAAAGATCAAGTAAAGTGAAAATTTGTGTAAAGGGTAAAATATATTACCAGTAACAGTAACAAGAAAATAATGTAACAATTATTTGTAACAGGATGACCTGTCACAATTCACTTATTCGTATTTTCCAAGTGGGGATTTCACCTGGTGTATTTGCTTAACCAAAGGAAATGGAGAATTCTGAAGAGAAACATACAGTTACGGTTTTTTGATCTTCGAGATTATGTGCGTGGTTTAAATTGTCAAAATTTTGATTTTCAATGATTTTTTTTAGAACCACTGATCGAGTTGACTTCGGCTAGAGTTGACGTGCTTAATTCTAAGGAAAGTCGCCTGGAAAGCACCTGCAGTAGTTTTACGAAATTTTATGCGTTTAAATTTAAAAGCAAATGACCTTTAATTTAATTGTTTACAAATTATGAGTTTTGTCATGCTTCTTGTGCGTTTTGGATGTAACGCAAGTATAGATGAACGTATCGACATGCATTTTCGACCATACGCAAGAACTTTAAAGAAAAGAAACGAATGAACCACAGTGAAATTATTTTAATCTTGTCTGAAAATTATTATGTGTATTATGATAGTTTTCCAGGGAGCCACGAACACGAAAATGAACTTATCCACTAAAACTTTTCACTAAAATTGCAAATATGTTATTGCATCATTGATTTTATTAAAACTTTAGTTTACTACTAGCGTGTACGAAACGGCGACTACACAAACTCGTAGAAAAAAAATTAGAATCAGACATTTTTTCCTTACTGGTCATCTTCACCGCACTCGTAAGCGGAGATTCACTCGGAACTCACGAGAAAAACTCGCAAAAGCTACGGAAGAAACAATAGAGCAATAATAATTACAAGTTCAGGAGTTCCGAGAAATCACTACTTACTTAGGAAAACGATTCAGTCGTAATTGTTTATTTCATAAGTTAAATACAAAAAAAAATCGTTTTATTGGTTAACTTCTGTGTGTACGTAATGTAATCAAGATGTACAAGTTATGTTGCAGTCCAAGTATTCTTCACTTCTATTTTCAAAATTTGTTGTAACGTTTGTAAAATAAATAAACCGAGAAAAAGTAATTAAAATTGGGATTTTCTAACTTGTAACCCCGACTCTTAGAACCTCAGAAACAAATGTATGTAAATGGTGTGTCTAATAAAAATTTAATGAAACACCTGATTTATACTGTTGACGTGTTTTGGAGGCAGAAAATGTTGAAGCTATTTATGTTTTTTTATCTCAGCCATCTGAGATAATTTGATTCGCACTAATTTACACTCGTGGATATCAAGCTAAGTTCCCACGTCGAACAGTAAGGAAGAATTTCCAGCGAAGCAAAGAGTAATACATTGAATTGACAAGGAAATCACTTTTTATACAAATGTCAACTCGAAACCCAATCGGAAATTGTGAAGATTTCTCGGGTTCAGCGCTAGGCATTTTTGAAGAGCTCAAGAAATACTATTCCAGGCATGTTAGACCGAAATAATGCTATTTACTTGAGAAGTGTGATTTCCTTCTGAAATGGACATCTCAAATACACATACAATAATTACGTGCGTTTCCTATTTGTCCGATGGTTGAGTTGAGTTCATGTTTAAAGAGATGATTGAGAGGTTGTGACGTGGAAGAGAGACGTGAGTGAGATGAAAAGAGTTCCAAGTAATAATGTTTAAAAGTTAAGTAAGTTAGTCAGTTTCTTTTTGTATTATACAATTAAAAGCAATTTTCCAATTAGCCACTCTCAGGTTCAGGTGCGATGAGTTCAAATTACATTTTCCAATTGTAAATCCACCGACCGATCCCTGAATCCATTCCATGATGCCTGAAAGGTGAAAGCAATTCAATCTTCAATCTTCACAACCAAAACCAAACCGCATCTGCATCATCATCATCTGTTTAATGGTCAATTAGGATTAATGAAAGGGGAGGGGTTAGCTCGTAAACCATGGATTGGGCTTATTTTGTCTCAACATCACATTATCCACCACACTCATTTGTTATATTATATCCACGGATCATGTTCTAGGCAAAAAGTTTATTTAGGCAAGAATTAAAGGGTTATTCATTTCTTTTACGCGATATAATATATTTTGCAATCGCTCGAGACTTCGAGAATCTACTCACTCAAAAACGTACCAAATAGGAAGCATGTAATTTTTCGAGGCGGTTTAAAGGTCGACTCTTCCTAAAACAAGTGTGAATTTCTTGTATATTTTGAAGCAATCAAACATTTGCAGGGCTCATTGGCTAAAAAGAATCGACAAATGATTCCCTGACTAATTCTACTTTTGGCCTGAGACATGTGAATTAAAAACACTAACAAGTAGTGTCAGTAGTTTCATTGTTGTATGGATTGGATTTGCTTTAACTTGCTTAGAATCCGCGTGAAGAATCGACCAAGGCCAGAGTCGAGCGTCGGAGGTGTGTCCGGTTTCTCCTTATCATTCTTGTACATATAATATTATTGTATTTGGTTCAACAATACAAAAAAAAATTGAATGCAGTCTGTGCTGCTTTGGACTTGGACTGATGCTGAATTGTATTACAGTAGAATGGGATGCAATTTAAAGAATGAGCTCGGGATACAAGGATCAGGATCAGGACAGGAATCGCGAAACCCTCCTCGTTTGAAGATAAATCAATTCAGAAAAATTAGTTATGCTACCAATAAATAAAGTAAATTCTACATTTGCGTTCATACCAACTCTTCATTCTTGTCCCCTCCAGAGAATCCCATTTCACTTTACTACTCCAACTCCTGTTTCTGCTATTTTGCAAGGGTGAGGAATGAGGTTTGCATTTCCAATTGGCAATTGGATCAATTTTTATCGTCTGAAATGATCTTTATTATGCACTTGAAATTATGGGCAACATGCATCTTGATCGTGGTTGTGTCTGTGTCTGTATCTTGTGTGTGGTAAAATTTATTCCATTTAATAAAAATCCATTGGTTTTATTGGTTGGAGAAACAGGATCAAAGATGATGGAGGAAATCCTTCTCAATTATTTTAATTTATTAAATACATTTAGTATTTACATTTATTTAGAGTTTCTCAAGTTGAACTTGAAGGAAATAGAAAAAAAATAGACTAGATCAATTTTTTTAAATTTTGTTTATTCAGATATTGGGTCTGTAAAGTAATTGTATCGTGCTTTGGCTTATAGGTTGGAATAAAGTGTTCATAATGGCAAAAAAGTTCGGCCATAATGCCCAAATATGTGTGTTTCACTTAGGATTAATGTATGTGCAGTATTTCCCATCTAAAATATACTATGTAATGAACGGACCTACAAAAAAAAATTATATTTCAGGGATTTTTGTCATTCAGATGCACGGTTACAAAACTACACTTGTACCCTAATGTAATATGACTGAGCTGGCAAAAAACATTACTAAGTTTGGGGAAATCAGGACCTAAGTCAAATTAAACTAATGTAAAACAATAATCTTTGCAAAACCCTAAAATTCTTCTAAAGAACCCACAAGCGAAATACGAGTAACTGAATATTAATATTTTTGAAACGTTAATTAGACTGCTGAATTTATCATATTACAAACCTAAATGAAAAGTGTACATCTGAATGTTTCTAGAACTTAATGTTTGCGTAGTTGTAACTATATAATTCGACGCTCGATCAAATCAGGAAAACAGAGAATCAGGATGAATGTTTAGATAACGCGATCTTAAACCATAAACGCGTAGAATTTCACACGCTGAGATTTTATTTATTAAATGAATGTAATATCTGTAATTGATCAATTAGATATTTTCCACCCATCACTCCTTCAACAAAATAATGCGAGGCAAAATCTAGGACAATTCAACAATGAACATTATATTGTTTCTGTTTGCAGTACAAAATTGAATATTAATTGAAGTGAAAAATCCATAGTTTCATAACAGATCTTAATTTAACTTCGTCCAATACGTGTGTGTTCTACTATCATACATTCGCACACCGTCATATTACTCACATTACGTATTTTGTGGTCTCGTTATTTACACGTTCCCGAATTAGCGTCACTATAAAAATACTCAGCTCATAAATTAAATTTATGACGCCAGCCATACATTTGAGCTTGCATACCGGTGCCGGTATGGTGTGTGGTAGTCAAGGTGCGAATCTGTCGTCACTCACACTCATATTGTATTAAATATCCATACCGCACGCTCCAGCACTGAACTTACGTCAAGGGAAGCCAATTTAATATGCTCTAGTGCAAAAGCAAAGCATCCAATTGATCCTTCCAGATGATGTGTATTTTTGTATAATACAACAATTTAAATTCCAGCAATGCATGAACGGTAACTTTCGTGAAGGCGGAATCTCCATGCACACGTAACCTGTTAAGTGTGAGCTACATAATTGGGACCTTGCACTCTTTGGCATTTATATTCTTGCATTGTATGATACTATTTGCAAATACTACTGTAGTTACGTCTGACATTACATGGTTCATTATTACAGGTGAGATGAGTGAATGACATGGATAAACATCCTGATGTGGTATTAAAGCATGGATACGAGGAATTAGAGGGAAATCTACATCCGTGTACTCCTCTGATCAGATCAGATCTGATCTAATGGATTCAGTCCAGTATATTCCAACAGCAGCGTCAATCGGTACAAAGTACATACATACATTGGGATACCGTATCCAACAATCGTGTCCGCTTCCATTTTTACTCCCATAGGAACATTCCATTTATTCCAGTCATTACATGTACATGTTGTCTAGAGCCAAGACGGCCACGGCGGCCACTACCACAAACCTTTATCACCTTCTGTGTGAAATTGCTGAAGAAAAGTCGTTGGGGACAAAAAAAATATCTTTTAGCAGCCGTGTAGTAGTCATGTCTACCTATAACTCTCCTTCAGATCCGGATACGCGCTCAGTGCTCAATTAGGAGGTAAAGAAGTGGATTGGCTCAAACAACAACACTAATCCATTATTGAACTGTGAATATTTAGTTGACCACTCCATATATTTTGGCGTAAACTTTGATAAAATTGCTGGAGAATCGAATTTCTAGTCTGAATGCGTAATACGGACATTTCTTTTTAAAAAAAGGGGTTACCACAACCTGACTTGTTACTACCTGTGTCTCCTCTCCTCTCAACTCGAACGTCACGGACGGAAATCATGATACAAAAGTCAAACCAATCAATCGAGAAGATCTTTTCGTCGGCATTATCTGAAGTTGAACTTGTACACCGACCGTAGACCGTAACGGACTCACCCATGAGTCATGAAAAACGTGAATTGTTGTACGGGTTCCTGCACAAGACAAGACTGCATGGTTATATGGATGAACTTGAATCTGAATTAAGAAGCCAATGGTAATCTTGATGAAGAGGTAATCGGGAATAGACAAAAAAAAAACGTCTCGAGGATGTGGATGCCAAGTGAATCTCGTATTTGTGAAACAAATTCTGACAATTTTACAAATATAAATATTTTACAACCGTAAACTGTTGGGGCTAAGCATGAAGTATGAAAATGAGCGATTTCTAGCTTGAATTATTCGTCATGCTTCATTTTGCTGATGAATTAATTTGAACTTTTGACCTGGCTAGTCTAAAGTGAGTGGATTCATGAAAGTGTCAGAACGAATTACATTCTCGGTAAAAGACTTTCGGAGGATTATTGTGTTTTTGCAAACATAAAGAATTCCGACCTTGTCCTTGTATTATGTACCCGTGAGTACCGAACCGACCATTTTTGACGAATGACATGAAGACGAAGTGAGGTCGAATCAGTCCTAGTCCGAGTCAACCTAAACGAATGTCAATAAGGTAAGGCTTTGTTTTTACAATATTTAGACGCTAAGAAGTTAGAGCTTCAGTTTGTGTTTGTATTCGGAAGCGCACGTACTGAATATTGAACATGTATCACTCACGGAGCAATGATCTTAGCCGATTTTCGAACCAAATGAATGAGATTGTACATACAAATACATATATTATGGAAAAGTGCATTCCCAAAAAAATTGTTGAACTGATTGGAGGACAAAAAGCCAATTTCTATTTATATTTTAGGTCCAAAATGATAAAATCTTCTGACAGCTGCGTCTTCTTCTAGTAATGACGAACTGAATTCAGAAATTAATAGGGTCTTTGGAAATATCTCCACCGGCCAGGCTTACATATACGCAAAAAGATCTAAACTGTTGACCTATTCTACCTCACGTAACATTTTAACACAAGTTATTGTTCTAAATGAAAATTTAATTGGAACAAATATTTCAGAGTGGAGTGAATTCTGTGGTATTATTTCAATTACAAAAATCATTAGAATATGTCGAATAATAAACAACTGCGATACGTGTTGTACTTGTACATTCCTACAAATTCGAACCTTTTAAAAATGGATTGACATAGCTCATCCGCGTACCTACCTGACAGGCTAATGATGCCCGTATAAGGTTGAGTCTGAGGAAAAGATACAATAATAATACAATACGAATGGGGAGGTAAGGAAGAGTGATCTGAGAAATGAAGTAGTTAAGGATGAGTGACGCGATGACTACACTAATTGACTCACAGTCCCACGCACTTCTTACGTATATGTATAGATAAACTGAACCGTACGTACTCATAATAATCATAATCATAATCATAACCATCTGACGAGGGAAGCTCTCGAGGTGTCAATGATTCTAGCATAGTTGACGGGAAAATACAAGAAACAAATCAGCATTACAGATTTTGCAAGAAACTCTCCCTTGTAAATTCGACAGTCTGTCCAAATAGACTGCATTGGATTTTCTGTTCATATCAAATACAATCAGGTTCTCTGAGCATATACAAACTGACGCCAAAAGTAAAAATGCATGTAAACACGATCAGATATTTCGGCTGTTTTTGTACCCCCAAAATATTTTCGTAGATATTTTGTAATTCCTTTATAACTGTTATACTGTTACGTGTTACTTGAATTTTTTTTCTACAAAAGTTTCTGAAACACCCTTCTGCTGATCATAATAAACACTCCTCGTTAAGTATGAAAAGTGTCAGTTCTGTTGTTACGTGTTTGTTAGTAATGATGATGGTGAAGGTGCTTGGTGTTCAAAACATATTTTATTGATTCAAGCCCACGCATGGTTCGGTTGGGAAGACAAGACCGCAACTTAACCTATAATGACTCTCTGGACATCCTTCTCTTTATCGCCAATTATCATAACCATATAATCAATTTGTGTTTCTCATTACTGAAGTCAACAAGTTTTTTCTTTTGAATGGGTGCATGAGCGAGAACGTAACTTACGATACGAATGCGTGTATGTCTTTTTTTCACGAGAATCATTCTACTGTAAACAGATAGAATGAGTTTTCTTATGTCTAAATTGTCGAACAACAATGCAATGCTCTCTAATAAGAAGATAGTACAGCTATCGTATGAAAATGGCTTGTCCGAGTTCACAGAATTCGCACTTTTTATTGAGCTACTCATTTACGAAGTGTGAACTTCCCTACTTGTCCACCCGATAAGAGCAATAATTTAATAAGAAAACCAGAGTCGGTAATTTTGCCATCAACGAAAACGGAAGTACGATTTGATTTCTGCATATGGTTGGATGAATTGGGAATACGAGCGGTCGCTGTCGCGGTAGTAGCACATTAAAGGGCTAGAAGACTGGAAATCCCTTGAGCATTTTCAAGTTTGGAATTTTTCATTTGAGCAAACAAAGACAATAGGAAAAAAATTGTGATTAGACTAGACTGGGTGGGATGGACTTCATTGGAAGTTGGAACAGATTTGAGTGGGAGATATATTGTACAAGTCATTGAATAATGATTCACGGTGAATCACGAAACAACACCGAACAATTGTTGATCTTCACGGGACTGACTAACTCAAAAGATAACAAATGAAAAAAGGTGACAATGACAATTCGAGACGCGCCGCCATCTGCTTGCTCGTCTGTCTCTTAATTGAATTCCTAGAACTAGTTAATACTGAAATTGTATCATCTCAATTATTTGCAATTACTAAATTCAGGTTTGCTTATGCATTATGCTGTTCGAATCAAATGAAACAAGATAGATAGAAATGTAACATCATTTTCCTTGCATGTCAATTTTTCCTTGTGGTAAATTGCGATCACTCTACTATGGAACATTAAAAAACGTGTAACCTGTTGAACGAGGAAAACTGCCGACCAAATTTGTATCCGGGTTCTTAATGGACGAATAAAAATGTTGCCAACAAGTAAGCGTCAGATTCACAATTTTTTTCCGGTGCAGTTTTAGTTCAAATCTTCTCAATTACGTATATAAAATTTTACTATGAAATCCAGGTGAGCTCAGCTATTCACGCAAATAAAAATTGAAATAGAAATTCAGAAACATGAAACAAAATTGACCAATGAGAAATGTTAGGAAACCAAAATGACGGAAGGACTCCTGAATGATGGAACCCAAAATTTGTCAAATCCCTTAGGAAACTTTCAAACGGGAGGATTGGTCAAAACCTCACGATTAATCATCACGGGACTGCAGACAGGCCGCAGGCTAAAAATCGTTGGTTACAATTGAGAGAATTTCCTTGTAACGTTTGAAAACATTTTGTAAGATACGTGTGTTAAATTCTTGTGCCCCATTTAATTCCCTTGGTGCATGAAATGAATAGAATTGTGAGGGATCGTCTGAGACACTTGAACGAGTTCCCAGTGTGAATTCTTCTCATCAAACTAATGGGAAGAATTAATGCAACGGAATTCGTTTCGTTGAACGCATTTTTGCAACTCATTCATTTATTTTTAGTCTAACTCAGGTGGGACTTTTCAAGGGCGTCAACCTTGAATCCGGTTTCATGGAAATGCACCTCAGACAGTACAAGGCATCATCTCGATGCGTACAAGCCGTCCAAGTCCAAGGCATCTAAAGGGAATTTCCTTATCGTCTAGGTGAGAGGAGAGTACGTCTACAGTACATCCATCGCTGAAAGTTCAGAATGAATTTTTAAGTGACAGTTACAGTGGACTCTCTATATACCGAACTCGAAAAATGCACCCAAATGGTCCAATAAAGAGAAAGTTTAATATACAGAAAGCGGAATAACAAAGAAGTATATGCAAAGGGAGTTCTTGCATTCCTGACATTCTGGTCGGTATAGAGAGGTGTACGATAGATGTGAGGTTGATATATAGAGATTCCATTGTAGTAAGTTAATTGGATGTCCACACCAGAAATCATGTCAAATAATCTCAGATAAAATTACGCAGGGTCCCGCGAACACGACCCAGGGTACATTGCGAAAGTGCGATACGGTGTTGTAGGAAAGAACCTTAAAAACGGTTTAATCTTTACAGCAGTAAAATGATTCCTTTTTTGGACTTTCGGGACGGAAAGTCGTCAAAATACTATTCCCGTTGTGGCACTCAACAATACATGCACTTCTTGGAACACTTGAGACGAAATTAATTGGTTGTACTTCAACTGCACGCATTGTATTGACTATTATTGGCAGAAATTGCAACCCAACCCAGTGAAAATCACTCCTGTTTCGTCTTGTTCACAATTACAAAACTGTGCAATTAATTGGCAAGGTTCTTTTAATTTCAATGGAATACTTTAATTGCTATTCCTCCGTGTTCACTGGAAAACCCTGGTGACCTGTCTCATTTTTTGGGAATTCCTGAGGACACCTCATTCATGCCGTAACGTAACTTAAGATTGTGTTCTCCTTGACTTCGCGACAGACCTGAAGGTTTTATTTCTATTCTACGTACTGCAAGGGATTCTGTTGATCATGGCATGCATGGAATGATTGATGATGTCAGCAAAATAAATTAGTTGTGTCATTCTGGGACTCACTCGACTAGCGACTCCTTAAAAGACGACCATCTCTGGAAGATCCGGACTCTGTGTTGTTGTCTGGCAAAATGTACAGAAAAAAAAGCGTCTCCTACATCAGATGTATCAAATCATGAATAAGTTTTAGAAAAAAAAAGTTTATTCGCTCTTTCTTGTGTTGTTGTTAGAGTGAGAAAGGAGATTCGCTCCGTTATACGCACTGCTTCCTCTATTATTCTCCAAGTTTTTAGAATTTAAAGTTTTGCACGGAAAAATACCTTTAAAAAAATGGAAATGGGAATTCTCTTCCTTCTGTAAGACGCGCAAGGGGTGACTTGTGGATTTTGTTTCTGTCTCAACAAGTGCCCACTTACTGCAGACAACAAAGATGACTTTTCCTTACATCGCTGGGGTGAACTTTTAACCCTGAACAGTCTGCTAAAATAATTCTAATAGGTATTTTTAGGTATAAAGATAATTATTATGACCATCCATGTCCAAAATTGAATTAACAATATAAACATCGGTGCTGACTTGTAGTTATGTCGTAAATGGTGAAGAAGGATAAAGTAAAATGACTCCGACTCGTAGATCAGTTTAAAAAAAAACTCAAATATTTGCTGTTTATACTGATAAAAAATGAAAATTGGTATTGTATCACTGGATATCAAATCTGTTCCACAAAAAAATATTCGCCACCTAGAAAAGCTTTTGGTTTTAGGGTTACTTTTCGAACTTCAGAAATGTTGCGATGAAACGGAACGTCTTCGGTCCAGTTCAGTCGTGCTTTATTTGATTGCCTAATTCAATTTTGTCAAAACCATATTACACATACTGTTTAGCTTCAGATATACAGGGTGGTCCAGAAAATGCGGGCACACTTTGAGCGAACCTGGAGGTCGAACGCCTGGTCCGAATTACTCGGGATAGGGCTTATTGGAAAGCCCCTGCGATTCTGAGTTAAG
>JAQGCB010002667.1:0-11083 GCA_034698835.1 Protaphorura tricampata | reverse complement strand
AAATATTAAGATTCGTGTCCGGCGCCTGTTTCAATGATTGTGCAGTGAGGAAATTCGGGATGGTTCCTTCAGAAATGTTGACCAGGAAGCCAAAGGCTACAACATATCCAAAAATGAGCCAATTCTGAGGGTGGATCTTTCGCCATGCTCTTTGTGCGGTATCATTCAAGTGTTCTTAAAACTACGCTGGGTTAGGGACTTTGGAAATTTTATTTTTGGTCTTAACTTTACACATTTCTTTGTTTTGGTTCTTTTTTGGTTCTTTGGTATTTTTTCTGGGTTTCGGTTCTATCTTCACGCACATCCAATAATTGTACAACAGCTTCCATTTCCCCAAAAGGAATTGAACCAATTTTAGAGATAAATCCGATAAAATAATACTCTGTGCCTGTCAATCCTGCACTGCCTTAGTGTTTAAATTAAATATGTCACTGTGTCAAACACACCGCGTTAACAAAATATCATTATTTTTCAATTCATCGAACATGGTCTTGCCATTAAATGTAACACACGCGCGTACATGTATAATAGTAATGTAGTCACATTCATGTCATTTATACTAAACAATTTGAATGAGACTTTGAGAAAACTATCAACTAATTGGTTTTATGAGAAATGTAATATTGGAAATAGTTTTATGTCAAACCTAACTGGTTCACACCCACACTGTCAAATTTTCTGTAGGATGCTTGAAGATAATTTAAATAAAATTCCATGTATACGCTTGAATATTCTGTGGATTAATTTAACATTCGCTTTATTTGTGTGGGTTGATGAAAAACAAGAATTTATTCTGGAATGTTCAAATGCATTTCTGAAAAGAGTGTTACATCATCGTTTTATAGACGAGACTAATTCCAAGATTGCTATATGTACAAATTGAAATATACACACAGAATTGACTATCGAGCAGCACATATTTATTACATGCAAGTAAATATTGGACATACCGTCGACGTTATGTTTATTATTTTTAGTAAACTAAATAAACTTTAGCCATAAAACTTCTACTTATCCATTAAATCGGTGCTAAGATTTTTTTGGCAACAAATCTTGTTGAGTTCAGTCGGAACTAAATATGTTAATGAAAACAAAGGGACATAAAAAAGTACGTACATACTCACACATACGTAATTATGCAAGGAACATTCTAGCAAGGTGATACACTAAAAACAAAAGAATGCAGAAGAGCATAGGAAAATGCCATGACGAATTTAGTTTGGAGTTCGGCGAAGTGAGAAGATAGAAGACGGAATGTCCAAAAATAGAAAAAGTAATGAAATCTTTTCACTTATCAGGCCGACCGTATTTCACACTCGTGTCAGTCTACAAAGGAGAAAGAATAAGTGTTGTGCTCTTGTGCTGTGTTTAAAATCCGGGTATTAGAATTCCATCCGTCGTTCCGAGTCTCCAGTTCAGTTTCGTTCATTCTTCCTACTCCACTTAAAAGTTTTCCACTCCAGGTATGTAATTCCCTAGTCTAAAATAATAATTTACAAATTTTTCCACAGAAAAATAATTGTAATTACACTGTATTAAACCATCAATATTTTTTTTACACATTTCCAGTCAGAAATTAACTAGTTTCAGTACATCTTTATTGTGAAAGTTGACTTAATTGAATTTTTAATTAAGCTTTTGATTTTACAGGTAAAATTTATTTAACCAACAATGGCGAGTTATAGTAGCCGAACGAGTAGTAGCAAGAAAGCCTCAATGTCATCCACAAAAATGGCATCATCCTCATCTTTCATGAGCGGTGATGACGATGAGGATGTGTCATTCGATGACGTCACGGCAGGATTGCCACAACTTCGACAATTAATACCAGATTTACCTAAAAAATCCTCTTTGGATAATTCATCCATGGATGCAATGATTGCCGAAGCACTTGGTGATAGAAAAAATAGTTTGACATCAAAACCTGGTTGTACAGAAATGTCGAGTTCAAAATCCAAGAGTTCGTCATCGTCTGCGAAATTAGAGTCGAGTGGAAGTATAGTTGATGGAGAACTTGTGACGAATAAAATTGTTGCAGAGAAAGCAAGTGAGGCAAAAGAAAAGGAGTCCGTGAAACGAGTGGAAGATGGGGTTGTGGTGGTGGATAAGAGTCAATCCCATGAAACGAGTGATAAAGGAAAGTTAAAGTCCACGAAGGCTATGAGTCAAGAGGAATTGGATGCATTTTTCAGACAAAAGGCTAGCTCGGGTTACCCAGTTGAGGAATTGAAGTTTGATGACGATAAGAAGGCGTTTGACGTAAATTAAAATTTTCTGAATGAATTTGAATTTTTTAAACCAAAACTTTTTTTTAAAAAGAACTTTTCTTTGATTTTTCATTGAAATATAACCTTTTAGAATTTTTGTGAATATTTAACCTTTTTCAAAAAAAAATTTATAACGTTGATATTTATGCATTACCCTGTATTGTTATCCAAATCCTTGACCTTCAAATTTATACAATATGATATTTGGTTAAATCTACAGGTAAAACTTCAAGATTTGCCGGAATTCAGCCCAGACGAATTGACTGTCAAAATCGTGGACAATATCATCACAGTGATTGGACGTCATGAAGACAAATCTGATGAGAATAATTACAAAAGTCAAGAATATGTGAGACGATTCACCATCCCCCAAGGTCTAAATAATGACAACGTGGCATGGACACAGGAGCCTGATGGAACTCTTGCAATTAGTGCTGGGACGTCTGTGAAAGGAATGCAAGTCTATCATTTGGATTGTACCCTTTATAGGCCCAAATCATTTTTTGCTAAGAAGTAACTTTTAGTTTAGCTCATTCAGATTAATAAAAAACTGTACTGAAAACTCGAATAACCTATTTGGAATTATTATCCTGTCAGCAAAATAGTAATGTGTGTATTTTGTAATAACTGGCGGAAATCCACAATGTTCTCGAATTATAAATTCTTATCAGCAAATCGAACTCAATTTCCAACGTAAGGATATATTCTTAAATAAAAGCCATAATTCTCCAACCGAAGTTTATCTCCCCATGGTGAGAGAAATTAATTGGCAATTAACAAATAATTTAGTTAATGGTAAAGCGTTGTTTTTGATTGGGCAAATTATTTCTGCAATAAACAGTCAATGCATAAAACTGAACAAACAAATGGCAGATGTGACCAAGAACACACAGTATACTATCCTTCAAGTTAATTACTCGTATGCGAATGCGACTGTGACTTTGAGAGTAAACACGACATTTTCACAGACCAATGTCTTTTCACACGTTCAATCCCAAATTCTTATCTAATATCCTCGATCTGAGTAAATATAACTGTGAAGTATGGAGGAAATTAAGAGTTCTTGTGATTTGTGAATAATTGAACAACCGTGATAATGATCAGACCGAGTCGCATTCAAAACTCGAGTCGTCTCTCCAATCCAACAAATAAACAAACTATATATTTCCTGGAATGGACTCGACGTAATTTAGAATACTCCTGGTGTGCATGTGCCATAATGTCATTTTCCTACTGAAATAAAAGTGCAGTTTTTATATTGTACAACTGCGTCATATCCATGCAGTTCTTTATCTCCGAAATGTGTATATTTTCATAAAAATAATGTCTTTATTTTAGCCAACTAATACTAGATTACACAGAAGAAATGGAAATGATTTTAAGCCAATCTTTACATTATATACAGGATGGCCCACAAGTAACTTTGTATATTTTTTGTCTTGCAAAGAAGACCGGTTACCTTTAGATCACCCTGTACAATAAAACCTGAATTTGAAATCATTTCCTCAGAATGACAACAATGTAAGTGACCAAAAAATTTAAATAATGAAATAAACAATCGTAATCAATTTTATAAATCCCACCAGATGAAACATCCAATTGTTTTACGTAGAGTAATTGTCGCTCAACTAATTTTCTTTCTAATTTTTGAGTTGGGAAAGTATGAGCTGTTAATTTTTTCACAACTGTTTCCGAAAATGATGCAAGATTTGCCAACGGCATCAATAGAATGATCATTCTGGCTGTTAAAATAACAAAATTCATTCCAAAGAAACCAACCAGGAACCAATGTTCAGCCCTTAGAGTTCCATCCAATACAATGAGAATGATTGCACTCATGAGAACCATATGAACCACGAGTGCTACAGCGAAGGCTCCATTGAATCCAATCATGACAAGTTTAATAATTTTCAATCCTTTCAATGTGACTTGTATGGGTTGAGCCGGGTCATTCAAAATTCCAAGGTAACGATTGATTTGTGTCGCAATCATACGAATTGATAAATCAAATGATAAGAAATTGGACCAAACGGCTGCTACCATGTAACCATCCCATATTGTGATGAAGATTCTTGTACCAATGGACCAGTATTGACCCACGTCAGCTCCAACAGCATAGCTGTAGTATGAAGCTGGGAATTTTTGAAATACAGTGAAGAGTCCAATTCCGAATGGGACGTAGAATCCAAAAAATACTAATTTTGCAAATTTTAATTGTAAGATGCGAATTTTTGACCATTTTGTTTTTGATTGGAGTAATTCCGTGGTTTCTTCAATGTTTGCTGTTAAAAAAATTAACATAATTTTACATGATTTCAATTTTCATATATGGCGTAGTGGTACAAGTGTGCAGATCGATCTCGCTGTGCTGGGGTTCAATTCCTCGGACCTGTTCATCCCCGGGTTGCTTTAAAGAGGTTTTTATAAACTGATTTTTCCTACTACTAGGGTGACTACATAATTAATATGTAAATCCCTAGGCCAAATGGGAAGTAATTCGCAAAAAGACAGACGAAATACACATGATGTTTGATTCAGCCCCGGCTATGTCAATTAATCAGTGTATATTTTTTTATAAATAATTGCACGTTAATTTACCTGACATGAACTCATCTAAAGTCAACAATGCAGTGAAAAGCGTCGCATACTGTCTCTTGTAAAATACATGAATCAAATCCAATCCAGCAGATGCAAGGGCTCCAAGAACAAACATAGTTCGGAAGACTGTCATTATAACAGATGAGTCTGGATCCAAAAAATCGGCGAATAATAATATAGTCTTCCCAAGAATGTACATACACAAATACACACTTTTAAAAAGACAATAATAATATTTGATTCCACTCGTCAAATATTTAACTTTTCTTTTTGCAAAATCAATTTTGTAATCACAACAACCAAATTTAGCGAATGTGTCAAAATAAATTTCATAGACTTGGAGTAGATCCATTTTTTTAGACTTAAGAAAAAATATCGTAGGTAGTAGAATTTTCAGTCTAAAAACTGTCCGTTTGCGTTTGTCTGAAAGAAAAGACTGACGGTCAAGTTTTATATATTTTCTTTGAAGTTTTTGTTCACAAATTATTTAAATGAGATTCTCGCTTCAAATTAATCTTGATAAGAAATGGTGGAGTATAGAAAGGCGGCACAGCAGGCATAGCGTGATCCCAGTTAATGGTTACTAATACGAGCGCCTTATCACTGAATTTTAAATTGATTAACAGATAAAATCTCGTTTGATCAATTTCGCCATACATTGTGGTTTTCAGTAAGGAAAATGCCTAATTGTCAATGTAAGAATTCAAACTTGAAGTCACGACAGGCGGTATTCGTCGCATTTCCATGATGCCAGCGCGACGCCTTCAACTATCGACCAAAAACGGAATGGATGGCATATGTCGATTTTGACAAATTTAGAATTCTCTATTTCCTAAATGCGAATCTGAAAGCTTACGCAATCTTAACCGATGCGAATGAGATTGTAAAAGTCGCAACGCCCCAACGCACTTGATTTTCTTATCTATGGATTAAGACGTGCCGAAGTGTTAAAGTTTACACCAAGTCAACATATGTACATGGATTTCATTGTTGACATAATTATCTTGGGTCCAGAGCCGACGGTTGATTCATGGAAATACTGCGTGTGAATATTGATTGACCTTGCAAGCAGTATCATCAGCTCATCACTGGGAGCCGGGAGAACTCTGACAATGTCGCCTGAAGAAATATCAACACATGAGAAAATATGCGTCACGATTTAGCTCTCTCACTTCACGGACTTACCACATACAAATTTCTAAGAACAAGTTTCCATAGTTGGACAAAATACTAGGGAAAGTATTTTCAAAATACTTTGACAAAATACACAGAATTTGTGTTCAAAATAAAATACTCAAAATAAAATACTCGAAAGCATCAAAATACAAAATACTGTATTTAAAATACGAGAAATTGTTAACAAAATAAAATACAAGTATTTTGAAAATACAATTTCAAAATACAAAAATCCTGTGGTATTAAAACATGTGTAAATCCGATCTAAGGACTCACTGAGTTCAATAATGGTAGTAACGGAGAGTTGACCTTCATAAGTACCATTTTTTCAAACATTTCATCGCTCAAGGCTTTCCTTTTAGGAGATAATATTAGTCCTGCATAACTGAACAAGCGCTCAACAGGCCCAGACGATGGTAGTGCCGTGTTTAATTTGATGAAAATACTCTTCACGGCTGGAAAATCATGAAGCATTTCTATTTCTTCTCGTGGATCTGACAAGTACTGCAGGCATTCTATTCTAATCTTCTCCTTCGATGCATGGTTTTGCTGGGATTGGGCAGCAGTTTCGAAAGGTGTGAATGAGAAAAAATCATCGTCTAATTCTTTCTGTTTGGTCGGACCGACGGCGACGTGAGCATTTTGGATTTGACAGTTAGTAGATTTTTCTTTTGTACTCTTGTAAAGTTGAAAGGTCTGGTCGATGAATAATTCTCGCATTTTCTCGGTCTGTGTTACTGTCATCCAGCGGAGTTTGAAATAAGGATGGCTAATGCTTGATAATACGGCATCGATCTGTGTATCGTCTAACTCCAAGTACTGCTTAAAGCGAGTACGCAGTCCACTCAAAAGTGCTTTGACCAACGGCTTGCAATGTACCAATTCAGCATTTTCTAGTTCGGTTAGCTTGGTTCGAATGGTCCACAATGTTGGTACGAGTTCACCAAAATAACAATTTTTGTCTCCTTGCAATCGATTAAGTGCTGTAGCCAATGGCTTCAAGCATCGCTTATATTCTTCAAGAAACTCGATTTCCTGGCTTGAAAACTTTGGAAGATTCAGTGATTCGCATATCGCTGGGACTTTTTCTTTCACTTTGAGTAAGGAAGAAATACTGTCATAAAGTGAATTCCATCTTGTTGCACACGGTTTAGTTAGCAGGATTCCACAAATGTCTTTTACAGACTCCGATGATTTTGTCGAGCGTGACATCTTATTCCACAATCGGTAACACTTTGCGATGGAAGATGTTTGATACTTAATTTTTACCCCTTCAATATCCTTAACACAAATTAGACTCAGTGTGTGACTGGCACATCTCTGGTGCGATGGAAGGCGAAATGCAGAAGTTTGTTCATTCGTAGCGCTGTCAATGACATCGGCAACGGCGGTGAAGTCCAAATCTTCATAACCCACTTCTCCCGTCGTCTCAGACTCAGACTCGTGATCTAAATCACCAACTTCTTCATTGTCTCCATACTCAATAAAAGCTTTCACAAAGTTTGATCCGTTGTCTGTTACCGCCTTGGTGATACGTTCGAGCGGAACACGGTATGACCCAATGATTTGGGTAAGCAGTTCGGCAATTCTGTCAAAAGAGTGAGTTCCACGGAACCTGCTGCATGCAATTGCAGCTGAATGTCGCTTCAAATTGTCTGAGACCTGCAAAGAAACGAATTAAGCTATTTTAATACTAAAGCATAATTTTAAATCTACATATGATGTACTGATACAATTAAGAGTACGAACTAAATTACCCAGTGAATAGTGACACCCAGAAACGCCCTACTCATTCCTTTACAAGATAATTTGGAATTAACTAAACAATGTGAATGATAAACCAGCTAAACTATTACACAAATACTTGGCTCATTACTAACTTTTAAAATGTTTCGACTAAAATCGAGGTTGTTCCCTCGCTAATGAGACGAATTAAAAATTATATAGCTTCTATCTTGTACTGATTAATAAGCCGAGTTTATGAATTATGTCAGATACAAATCAAATGAGCGAAGTAGTATTATATTTTATATTACCTTCAAGTGGACTAGAAAATTAGTTGTTGCTGTCAGGCTTCCACTAATAAGTTTTTCAGTTTTACACAATCGACATCTGGCAGTCACAGTCCTTTCCTCATTTGTCACGACAGAAAAATACGTCCCATCCAGTATAATTGGTAGTATTGTAGTAGTTTTGTTAATGTCGCTACTGCTACTACCAGCTTCTGGCAAATTCGACGACATTCTATTGCCGATTACTGCTGTGCGCTGTGGATTTGGTGAATGCCAAAATGTCGCTCCTTTTGTTCATAGGCGTTGAATCGTATTATTTTTTAGATCGTGTTTCAACCAAGAAACAAACTAATTAACTAATGTACTTTTTATGACGAAATCGAGTTGTGTCTTTTTTTATTCAAAATTAGGCGGTGGTGGTATTTGTGTCACATCCAATAATACAATAGGCGAATTGGATGGAGTGAAACGAGTAAAATGTATTTTGGAAAAAATGTATTTTGGATGTCACCAAAATACAAATTACAAAATACTTCGGATTTTTTATATGTGCAAAATACAAAATACAAAAATACTTCTTCTCCAGATTTTCAAAATACAAAATATAAAATACAAATAGTATTTTAAATACAGTATTTTAAATACAGTATTTTGGAAATACAAGTATTTTGCCCAACTATGCCGTTTGGCCGCTAGAAATAACACGGGTCGGTATGTAGAATGGGCGTGCTACATGCAACATGTGTACTTTCTAGCGGCCAAACCTTTAACGCCCCCCGGGTTGCAACCTTCACGAATGTGGTTGAGGAGGTCAAGGGCTACAACATATCCAACATCCAGCCAATTCGAACGTAACGGCACAATTTCATCCTCGAACTGCCTTCTCCTTAATGTCAATAGTGTAAAGTACACACCAAAAACAACAAATAAATAAAGTGATGTTAATAGAATACTTTCAAAGTCAGACATTGTAAATAGAGAACAATAAGTCATTATTGAGATTTCCACCAGGATTTTAGACAAATTGATACTGTGATTGTGCATGGACTGAGGCTACATCTCGATGGAACCTCTAGATCTACACCTCCACTGAATTTTCTTTCCACTGGAACTGAAGTAGATTGAGCAGAGAAAATATCCTTGACCATCAGGGCCAAATTTGGAAATGTTGCCTCGTTAATTCTCCACCATTCGAATGTATCTACTTTAGGCGAAGCAATGGGTTCAGCCAATTATTTGTGGATTTCCGACTCCTTTCTTTCCTGCTTGCTCATCGCGGAATCGTATTGTAATGTCGGCAAAACGTGTAAAAGTACTAGGAATGGAATTAGCTATACAGAATTTGCAGTTTAACCTTAGTTTATTAAATTATATAATATTAATATATTGTACCGTAGAAATCAATATTGACACAATTATCGATTATCCATACACCACAATACCTACAAATATATTCTGATACTTTCCTCTGATCGAATCTCGAATGTTAGGTATATTACATAGGGGATGTAGGAAATGAAAATGCACGGGAATTACGGTAAACAAGGACTCGTCATTGTCGCAACCTTAAACACCCTCTCCAGTGTGCTGACTTCTCCCATGTCTCTTCAAATGACTCATACTTCGGAAACTCTTCTCACACATGGGACACTGGTACTTCTTTCCAGTGTGTATTCCCTTGTGATAAGTCAAATGATTTGACGATATGAAACTCTTCTCACACTCATCGCATTTGTAAGGTCTCTCTCCAGTGTGTCTTCTTTTATGTAGAGCCAATTCTTCTGACCTTCCGAAACTCTTCTCACACACAGCACACTGGTAAGGTTTTTCTCCAGTGTGAATTCTCTTGTGTTTATTCAAACCAGTCTTGTCAGAAAAACTTTTCTCACACTCATCACACTTACAAGGTCTTTCTCTTTCTCCAGTATGGATTCTCCTGTGTTTAGTCAAAACAATCTTCTGAGAGAAACTCTGCTCACACTCCTCACACTTGAACGGCTTATCTCCTGTGTGAGTTCTCTTGTGTTTAGTAACATTACTCTTGGAAGAAAAAGTCTTGTCACACTCGTCACATTTGAACGGTTTCTCCCCAGTGTGTATTCTTTTGTGTTCAGTCAACTGACTTGACACCGCGAAACTCTTCTCACACACGGCACATCCGTAGGGTTTTTCTCCAGTGTGACGTCTCTTGTGTTCAGTCAAATGACCGTTGAGAGAAAAGCTCTTCTCACACTCGTCACATTTGAACGGTTTCTCTCCAGTGTGTGATCTCTGATGTATAGTCAATGTAATCTTCTTAGAGAAACTTTTCTCACACTCCTCACACTTGAATGGCCTTTCTCCAGTGTGAATTCTCATGTGTACTTTCAAATTATTCTTACACTTGAAACTCTTGTCACATTCAATACATTTCAAATGTTCGCCAAACTTTGAACTAGTGGAATCATTCAAGACGTGGTCTTTGGAAAAGCTATGACTTGGAATATTTGGGGTCAAGTGAGTAGATGGACTGTAGTCAGGGTCTCTTTCACTCTCACGCTCTAACTCAAATTCAGGGTCACACTCAAATTTCGAATCGGATTCCTGCTCAACGTACTTCATTTTCCCTTCATCCATCTCTTGTTTGATTTGAACGGATGAAGACTGGTGTGCCTGAGGAGGGTCAGGGTCAATGTGAAGTGGGTCAATAAGTAAGGGGTCTTGGATGGGTTGAGGAGGTGGAGCATGAGTGGCTCTCACGTGTTGACTTAATATCCTCATGTATTTTAGACAAATCTCACAATCCCGTTCACACTTGAGAACGTCAAGGTAAAAGTCATTCACGTCTTTCTCTTCAACATTGTCGGATCCGCAGACAACATGTAAAATATTTGAAACTGTATCACGGTCGGAGTTAACCTTAACCTTAAGCTATGATTCCACTGCGCAATCTGGCGCACCGCAATCCTCTCCCGCAATATTGCGCTCAGTGGAATAGCTCGCGCAATCCACATTGCGCGTTTTGCGCAATATTGCGGACATTGCGGAAGC
>JAQGCB010002666.1:0-11084 GCA_034698835.1 Protaphorura tricampata | reverse complement strand
TGGTAGGAGGATGAATTAAAATACTTTTTCATCGAAAAATATGTAATAGTACAACAATGAACACTTGGTGTCTGCAATTTAAATCGTTATAAATCAGAACAGTGGAACACTAGCCCGGATTAACTTACCCATCATTTCGGCCTTCAGTTTCTCGTTCTTCTCATGGATTTCACCAGGTAGTCTCTGCAGAACAATGATTAGGCCGTGAAATATGATTAAATTAATTAAATATATTATAAAAAACGTAAATCAAGTAAGTCTCTGATCATCGGTGCACCACCCTAGCAATTAACAAGTCATAAGGATACGTTGCTATGTTAAAGCTACTGCCGCTATTTGCAAGCAACTGGACAAAGTGCCACAAAATTTCAAATATAATATAATATTACTTACCTGAATAGCATTCCATGCATCCCTTTCAGATGGGTTCAATTCGTAGACCTTTTGAAAGTCAGCCAGGGCATCCTCCAATTTCTCCGATTCCTCGTATAGTTTTGCTCTTCGCAAAAGTACTCTCACATACTCTGGATTATTCTCTAACGATTTTGTACAGTCCTCAATGGCCAATTCTTTCCTCCCCTGAAATCCAATTTTAAATTAATCATCACCAGGTCAGATAACGGACGCCGACACCAAAATTGATAATGTGCTGTACAAAATTCACTCATCCATACGGAAATGATAATAGAAATAGAAATTACAATACGCCTTACCAATTTAATCTTCGCTGCCGATCGGTTGGCATAAAGGATGCTTCGAAAATCTTTATCTCTTAATGGGCAAATGAGTAACCCCTTTGTATAAACGAGAATCGACTCACGGAAGTTCATTTGCCCGAACTCATCGTTTCCTTCTTTCTTGTACACCTTCGCCTTCTCCAGTCTCGCCTACATTACAATATTTACAAATTAATTGTTAACCTGGAGTTGTCTAGCAAGCAAATCAGGGTCTCTATATTTACACACTTACCACTAATTCGTCTTCACTTAGCGTTGCTTCTTCTTCTTTTAGAACCTCCTCATCCACCAAATCATCAAGCAGTAATGGTTCCGCGTCATGAAATTCCTCCGGCTGTTCCTGTGTAATATATGTAAATATGACACCGTTACCGTGAAAAAAACTTTCTCAAATCGTAAAAATTAAAGAAGACAAAAAAAAATTTCTTCTCCCAACCTGGTCTGCATCGTCTGGATGTTCGGGGAGTTTTTCCGGGCACGCCTCGGACGCCTCCGACTCCTTGTCACCTCCATCCAGCATTTTATGTTTTTTTTTTATTATAAATTTATGAAAAAAATTACTTCTCCCCTGTATGTATGTATGAGTATGACCAAACAGTGGTTTTACGACTTTGGACTTGGACTGGAAAAATTTTGACTGGTGCCGTACAAAGAGGCAGGGTCTAACCAGAATGGAATACTCAGAAATCAGTTTTCAACTGATGATTGTGGTATTTTATTTGTGGTCAATTAAAAACTTGTGTTGTAAAAAATTGATAACTACCTTTAATTTAATCAATTTCCTGAATGTTTTATGGCGAATGATTTTTCTATTTGAAATTTTGAATTTCTGCCGCATTTGGAATTTTTGGTCGTAGTGCTCTCTCTGGTCCACTCTTGAAATTGTGAGTCGAATCCGAGCACGCCACGACCACGGCACTTTCACAAGTCCGGCAGTGTGAAAATCCACAAGCTAAACTTCAGACACACACGTAAGTCCGCTCTTCTTTTTTTTAAAAAAAATTATTAGATTTAGATTTTCAAAATTTTAGAATTTAAATACTTAAAAAGTCATGAGGAGGTTGCAGGATTAGTGGGTTGAACGGTTTGAGTGGTTTTTGGAACCAATTTATGTGAAATTTATCGTTTTTTCAGTGGAGTAGTTTTCCGGCCATGCCGTCCAATAATCCAATGCATATAGTTTAGCATGGCGTGTGTGTGTGCCAGCATGTCACACACATACATGCCTATTCAGTAACTAGTTAAAATTAAAAATTACCAGAACAACTGATCTCAGTTTAATTATTGCCGAAATTCCTACCCAGAAATAAAGGTGATAGTTTCTTTAGGTTTAGGTATTAGATTTATACGCACCTTTTTGTTTTGTGTAATTTCTGGGAGCAGGGGACATACAGTGACACTAATAATTATTTATTAAGGAGGAGATTAAATCATTAGTACTACTGTTTATTAATTCGACGAATTTAACAAATTCTTTAACAATTAACATGATGATAATTTTGGCCAGAGTTCTGAATTTTCTGAACGACAATCTTACCACTTCTGATTTATGAACAACAACGTTTAATTCTTATTACTTACGAGGTTTAATTGCCAAGGACATTAATAATTAACCAATTTTATTGAACTATATAGAATGGCGGATGCTCCTCCAGCCGGTGGTCGTGGTGGATTTCGAGGCGGATTTGGTGGTCGCGGAGGCCGTGGGCGAGGTCGTGGTCGTGGACGCGGGAGAGGCGGAAATAAGGAGTCGGACAAGGAATGGATTCCAGTCACTAAATTGGGACGTCTTGTACGAGACGGAAAGATCCGTACTCTTGAAGAGATCTATTTGTTCTCTTTACCCATCAAAGAGTATGAAATCATTGATCATTTCTTGGGACCTTCCTTGAAGGACGAGGTTTTGAAAATCATGCCGGTTCAAAAACAAACCCGAGCTGGTCAACGTACTCGTTTCAAGGCTTTTGTTGGTGAGTAGATTAATTGGGATTGCGAATTTATCGTTAATTGAAGGAAATGAAGGAATCGTTTATGATTGTACTGTACAATCATAAACGGTTATGGTACAATTTGTACATTAACCGAATTGATTATTTGATGAAACTTTTTTTATTTTTCCAGCCATTGGGGATTTCAACGGTCACATTGGTTTGGGTGTTAAATGCTCCAAGGAAGTAGCCACTGCTATTCGTGGTGCAATCATTTTGGCCAAGTTGTCCGTCATCCCTGTTCGTAGAGGATATTGGGGAAATAAAATCGGAAAACCTCATACCATCCCTTGCAAGGTGACAGGGAAGTGCGGCTCAGTCTTAGTGCGTCTCATCCCAGCCCCAAGAGGAACTGGCATTGTATCTGCTCCTGTTCCAAAGAAACTTCTGAAGATGGCTGGTATTGAAGATTGCTACACTTGTGCTACTGGGAGCACTGGAACATTGGGCAATTTTGGTAAGGCAAAGATGGATGATTGTGCTTTTGTTTTTAACAACTTTTTCCTTACGAGTAGAACGATAAATTCTAATCCGTAATTTATTTACATATTCTATTGCTTGCAGCTAAAGCAACATACCAAGCCATTGCCAAGTCTTATGCTTATTTGACTCCCGACCTTTGGAAAGACACCCAATTGACAAAGTCGCCGATTCAAGAGTTTACTGACTACTTGGCAAAGAACCATCGTCCAGTGGTCGGACCAAGGAACCCGGTTCCATGATTTGTTTTTATATTGACATCATAATCCGTTACAGTGTGTACCTTTTTTCTTATGTTTAACCAATCTGGCATAACCAGGTGTACGACTGTATTTTTTTGGATTTTGATTCTCAGAATAAATATTAAGAAAATAATTTCCCTTGGAATCTGCAACGAATGTCATTATAATTAATATTTAGATCAAGTCAGCTGTCCATTATCGAATTCCTTGGGACTAAGAATGTAGGGATGGGAAGCTTTAAGTTGTATTTGGAATTAGTAGTTTCTCAGTTTCCGGTCTGTCAGGTTTTAGAAGATTTCTGTCAGACTTGGAGTGTCAAGTCGATTTGTGACGTAGGGGAAAAAGGACGAGTTGGTGGCTTTGAGTGGAGTTTTCGTATCTGATTTGATAGACAAGGTGTTGATTGGGGGAGAGGAGATAAAGAATCAAGAATGTGAGAGAACCAAGGAAAACCAGGCTAGAAAAGTAAGCAGAGCAAAGAAATCAAGTTAGATTTAGTCTGACTCTCATGTCTTGGTTGGACGGTTAAGTTGAGAGTTGAGGAAAAAAAAAGAAGTGAAGTCCTTTGAGAATTTAATAGGAAAAAAAGGAAATAATGGGAAGGACTCGGTAGTCGTACTCTTGAGTGAACGACTAACCCGTCTTTTGACTGGGCGATCTTCTATTACTGTACAGTGGTGGTGGTGGGCTGTGCGGTGTCTTGTTGATTTCTTCATTTATTTCATTTCTTGACTTGACTTTTTTGATTGCACTTGTATAACATTGGTCGGTTGGTTTCTGGCTTGAAGTGCAATGCAGTGAATAGGGGAGATGAGATGAAAACCTAGTCAAGTCAAGTCAGACTGATCTTCATCTCATCGCTTCTCTCTCAGATGAACTGGAGAAAGAAAGCTCTTCCTTCTTTTTTACCCTATACTTTCCTATATTTCGTTTCCTGTGCTGGGGATTCTGGTTGAAGTCTTATGAGGGAGTGAGCTGATTCAGACACACTCCTAACTGAGTGAGTTAATTAAAAGTTGAGAGTTCTTTCTACATAGTAGACTTGACTTGACTTTGACTGACTATACTTTATTTGAACTGTACTTCAAAATCAAAATACGTCCAGGATTTCTGACCTCTCCGTACTGTAGTGAAGCACGTGCTAATATTTAGGGGAGAACAGGAATTCTGTTAATTGGTGTTTTTTCTTTGACATTTCACATTTGTTAAATACAGAAAACAGAATTTAGGCCAGATCGTTTTACATTATAGAGATAGAGTTTACCGCACCTTTCACCAGGACTTTCACTTTCGACTTTCAATTTGACTTTCACTTTTCGTAATCTCTTTTCTTTTCGTTGAGATTGGGCCATTGCTTAGCATTTCATTTCAGATTGTTAGTTTACCCGGCTGAGTAACCTCTGGAAATGTATTATTTATTCTATAATGCAATATTTGAAATACCTACATAGTAATCCGACCCGCATTCGTGGTTTTCTCCGAAAATTTGAATCCCATTTGATAACTACATTACAATAACAACTAAGAGCATGGCTCCCGTCGTTGTTCACTTTTGTCCGACGTAGTTAAATATCAAATTCAATTCAATTCAACTTTAACAAACAACAAAGACAAGGAACGCGAAGTCAAAAACATAAAGCTAAACCAGCATAAATTAACCCATGGCAGACTCACCGAAATCTACATTTCATGTGGTATATCTACAAAGTTGTGAATTATACGGGTCAGGACTATGCATGTGGTTCCAGAACTACCATAGTTCCTTCCTGGGGCTTCCTGATTCAAAATTCTGTGATTCTGCATATAAAGTTTACCTTGTAAACCACCTCCCCTTCGCAATTCGCATTATTAATTTATATTCAAACCCACACGTAGAGTAGAGCGAAGTTAATAAGAAATAATGGAAGCCGGGGAATTTTTATCAGTTCAGTCTTCAGTGGTCTCTCTGTATGCATAGAATACAGATACACCGAAAACGTTCCTGGAGACTTTCTCTAACAAGGGACACTTGTCGAATGTAAAATTTATATTTAGCAAAGCTTTATAGCATCACTCAGCCCGATTGAATCATAATTGGTATCACGGATATGTAATTGACATCATTGTCAATTAAATGCCACTACTTCTCTTCAGTCTCAAAATCACGGACTGTTTGATTTGCTTTACCAGCAAATGACAATAAGTTCAATCCTGAGTTACGGGTGGGATGTACTCCTTGTAAAAGTGAAAGCAAATTCCAACATTCCCATGCCGCCGCTGCTGCCTGCTTTCTCTTTCACCACACCTTGCCTGAATTTATTCTTACTTTAGTTTCTGGCTTCTAACATGACGAGGTTATTTGTAACGGCGATGGTATAATGGTGGAAGGAAGGGACGCTGTTTTTGACGACTAGAGGCTGCGGGCAGCGGTGAAAATACATGGGAGGAACTTCCGTCCGTCGGTCCGTCCATTGATATTTCATTTTATACTCATGTTACTCCTATCCATATTTGATGGCCTGGGGCTAGTTTTCAGTTACCCTTCCTGTGATAGAAGAATACGAGATTATTGTTCCCAAACCCTCAGCCTGTTACGATGCCTGACCCTTCGATCCCGGAACTGGATATTCGATTACTGGATTATGTTACCCGGAAGGACGTAGCTTCGCCTTGTCTTGTGGGCGTGCTATTGCTGTACGTATCGCTTCAGGATTTTAAATTAAAGTTGTGTTTGTCAGGACAATTCATTTATTTAAGAGACATAATGTGATAAAATTCGCTGGATATATAAAATGTATCTTCACTCAACATTTCTTAGAAATTCTACGAACAATCATTGTTTAGAAGTAATATAAACGCGTGTGTAAATAAGATAAGACTTCCGTGAGAATTTCTTGATATTGAAGGGAATTTACTCAATCATCATTGAATTCAGGAGAACACGAGAAGTGTCTGATTTCTGATTATGTACCGTACATACCGTATGTCGAAATACTACAAAAAATTTCGGAGAGTGTGCGAGTCTGTGATACTGGAACTATAGTTCCGGACTATCGAATTCTTCAGAATAAGGCTAACATATAAAATATA
The DNA here is from genome assembly GCA_034698835.1 of Protaphorura tricampata. NCBI lineage: Eukaryota > Metazoa > Arthropoda > Collembola > Poduromorpha > Onychiuridae > Protaphorura > Protaphorura tricampata. The sequence continues at coordinate 4,568 of JAQGCB010002666.1, read as the reverse complement.
ATGTACGATGTCGAATTTTCTAAACCATCATGTAGTGTGTAGGGCATTTTCTTGTCGCACGTGTATTGAGTCTGAATGGCTCCTGGCTGACTGCATTTCCTTCCTACCGTCCGTCGAAATTGGAACAAAAAGTGGTTCATTTTCTCAGGAAATTGAAAATCTATGGGTCAGGTCAATGCTCCCGAAAATCCCGATCAGTCCTCAAGACACTTGACTCGATATCGACATGACACTTGAGTTTTCCCATCCCATCATCTCAGAATATTTTTCCCTTACACAGAAAATCTCATAAGTATCGCCTAGTAAATGGCCAACACAACCACTTTGTGTTTTGAGCTTTAGTTTGTTGTAGAAGACCCAGTGTATTGTGTCCCAGACTGGGACGCTCTATTGGGTCTCCCATAAGAGACACCAGTCCCCTTGTCACCTAAAAAATCCTACCAAGTACTGCCGACTAACAAGGAAAACACTTTTGATGCACTGAAATATCACGCTATACGTATTCCGGATTACTGATTGCACGTACCAAGGGCTTCGTTGCGCGGTTAAAAGTTTCCCCTGATTCCTGATTAGTTTTTGGAGAATTTTATAGATATTTCAATAAATTATACAAGTATGGAATTGATGGGAAATTTTTAAAAATTTTAAAGTGAACCAAAATTTTACTGCAGACAAATCCGTCCTATATCTGTGCTCAGCACAATTCATGTAACCATTTATATTGTATTTGGGTTGGTCTGATTTTTACACGAAGAGTGAATTCCTCGTAAAACTTCCACATTTCATCATCCACATCATTCCAAGAGTCACTCAGTCACTCAATCCCGAAAAGTCCCTGGAGAGTGACACAAAATCTACTTAAGGTCTGCCGAACTGACTTGACTTACTTAGTTTTCCATTCATTCTTCCTCTCCAGTTTTCTGATCCTTTACTCAATTGAACGGAAATCGATCTTTATACCTTGACTCCATGTATGTAATGGGAATGGATGTGGTAAAGTCGAGTCAAAGTCATTCGTCTTTGTGCTCTCTAGAAGACTAGAACTATCTTCTGAACTATATCTGAAGAGATTCTTTGGAAAAATTATGTTCTGATGCTTAAATTGAATGTGAAGATCAGTCTTGGAGATAACATCCACATAGTCCACAGAAATAGCTAAACGACCATGAATTCGTCAATGTTCCAATTCTATAACAGAAGAACACTTCTTCCAGTTAAGTTGAGTCAAGGAGACTAGAGTCGTCGTTCGTGAGTCGGTGGGAATTGGGAAACTACTAGGGGCCTTGGGTGCCGTGGGTAAATGATCCAATCTTAGAATCAAAGTTGAGCCTTACACTATATAAAATTGATAAGATCAAATCCACATTTACAATCGCTACTCCACTACTAACTTACTGGCGATCAAAAGAATACTCCCCTTAATCGGCATTCACATTTTTCAGAATAAAAAGAAAGGTGATTCTTTTGGCCTGGACAACGTCGCAAAAATCACAATTTCAGCAATGAAAATGTCAACCTTAATTTCATTTAACCCTGTCCTAATTATTGAGCCCAAAGTTGATTTCAAATTATTTGTTAAACTGCCGGACCGATTATATAGACTCTAGAGTCGTTTATACATAGAATGTTGAAAAATTCCTCAGGCAATCTGCATATGAGTCGAACATGAACTTACTCCGTGTCAAGAAATGATCAATTTGAGAATACTCTGTTGGCCGCAAGGGCCGGGAAACTTGTCAGGACGGCCCTGCCCTGTCCAGAATAGAGAGTCACTACAGCTACCAAATAAGGTTCAGATTCTAGTTCCAAAACTATGGATTTTATATTAGAAAAGAAAAGAAAAGGTGAAACGGGTAGGAGAACAGTTACTTCAAGTATAAGGTCAAGTATTTATCGTAAAAATTCAAATAAACGCTGAGGTTGAATCGTACCCGAGGGTTTTAAGCACGAGCCGTAACTGCCGTGCTTTCACCATTGTACAGATGGAGAAAGTAGTCTTTGGAATGACCACTTGGAAATCAACCTTAGGTCAAATCTGGTCAGGGGAGGAATAAACGTTGGCTTTTATTGACAGTTTTATGAGATGATGAAATTTCTAATTCCTTAGTAGTGAACATTCCCATATTGTTCGAAAGAATAACGAAATTGGAGTTTTGACGAATAATGCGCCCTATTGAATCGTGAACCAAATTACCAATTAAAATAAGGTACACAGAGTTAAAAATTTTGGTCTCATATTGCACGCTAGTCAGATTTTAAAATAGCGAAGAGAAATCCTCAAAGTTCATACTATGCAAGTCAGATTTAACAAGTCCAAAAAAATTATGTTTTCATAGGGCGGTTATGGAATTACTGAAAAAAGTATCAGGGGCTTAATCTATTAAATCGTGTAGTAGTGGTTGAAATTGTGGCTCTTCACTTTCTTTTATGTCTCCAAGGTGAAGACCCGAACAGTTGTCAGAAATTTTTTCGTTTCTCACCTTGGCATGTATGAAAAATAGAAGCAGTAGGACCGAGGTGCTGCTGGCCAAAATCTCGGAATATTCAGGAATAAGCACTGCCTGCCCAGTTACCGATTTTTTTGGTGTCATTTCTACCCAGAAATTTGGATAAGAATAGCTACAAATATGAGAAGATTCGCTCGCGTTGAAAGATCACCAACCTTGTCTCTGCGTGTAGTGTCTTAAGACATGATTGCATACACGCACGCATGGAACAATGAAGATAAGGAAAAAGTCAGAAGGAGTAAGGCTTCAAGCAATTTCATCGCATTACATTCATGGAGATACCCGTTTTTTTGGGGGACGTTACCCGTTTTTTGGGGACGGATGATATTCTGGTCTAGGTTTAAGGCTTTAGCTAAAAACTGAACGAGAGTAATGAGTGGTGACAGACAGACAGACTTGGCTTTAGACGGAGTGTTGAATCCTTTCCTTCACGGAAGAAATCCTCTCATTTTTCACTCAGTGATTTACTGATATGTTATTCCCTCATGAATTTTAGTTTCTTTATTCTATTCCAGTCGGATTATTGGGACGGAAATAAATTACTTGGGAGGAACTGAGAAAAAGGAGAATCGTCTTTAAAAGTGCTCGGGAATTTTTATCCTCAGGTTCAAGTCCAGAATGTAACCCCTTCGGTTTGGAATTACAATAAACGGAATTTCTTCATACTATTATAGCATGTGGAATTCACTCTTTATTGATGGAGGGCAGTTTATCCTGATTGCATAACTGCGCGTCATATGAACGGATGAGAATTTGCTCAACAAACAAAAACCTTAGGTTCAGACTACGGAAAAGTTAACCAATTCTTTCACGATGACAAATTAGCGTCAGCGTGTAAAATTGAAACCCCTCCCGAAAGGAAAGTCAGAAAGTGTGTTCAGTTCTAAAGAACTCCCAGGACAAGTTTTACTACAATTACTACACACCAGTAGTTGATGTGCGTCTCGCGGTCTTGAACATGAACATGAAATGAAATTTTCGGGAGATTTGCCAGAAATGCTTTCCCTTGCTTGGCTACAGAAGTTTATGACGAGTTGATCAACTTTGTCATTCAAAATGCATGTGTTTAGCCAGACGCAGTTGGAGAAATGTTACAGACTCCTGAACAATTTACATTTAGGCTATGGCTACATATTCCACCGTCACCGTCTACATATTATTGCAATTCTACTTTACTTTATTTCAACCACATGCATGAAAGCACGTGATAAGTTTACGAGTTACAAAGTACATTAAGATTGCACGAATGAGAGAGCCGCACAGCCAATAATTAACTTTGCATTGCTTCATGTAATTCCTGATCATGTACTAGTCTGTTCCCTTCCACGCTCAAATTATAACAAATTTATGTTGTGCACTGTGCCAGGGTCATAAACATTCAAGTCTCACAGGAATAGTATATTAATGTCAAAACCCCTTTGCAAATTAATTCGATCAAAAGCTAGGCTAATTCTTTTCCGGGCAAACAGCTTTAGATTTAGAATGCAATTATAACGGTACAACGGATAAGTACGAGCGTGTACTTATCCACAAGAGTAACTATATTTTCATATTCACAAGGGAAATTGTTTATTAGGTCACCCCATAGCTATAATGTCGCGACTATCGGGAAAGGTTCGTTAATATTGAATATATTTACATTCCGATAGCGATTACTAATTTCGATGCAATTTATTGAGCCAGGTCACTCGTAATGAGAGCTTCAAATGAGCTCACTAAAAGCCAAAAACGTTTTTCCGTTTGAGGTTAACGACTGGTGGTTGTGAGACAATGCTTATTACATAATTTTGGAGAAGAGTTGACAATTGATATGGTATCGGAATTCCAATCCACTTATTCGAGATCGAATCTTAAAAAGCTGATTGGAAATAAACTCAGTTTTTTTGGTAATATATTGAAAAATCTGGAGTGCCTGCGTTCCTCAGTAAATGACAGAGGAATAATTATATTCACAAAGCTGCTCAATTCCAAAGTGTTCCGTGTATTCTCGCGTCGTTCCACGCTGCTCAGCCCCTTATCTCTAAGATCTTGCCGGTCCAAATTCTTGAGAATGATGGGACT